>JBBPCY010055664.1:0-12753 GCA_037974405.1 Brachyalestes nurse
GTTCAGGTCCTGAAATGCGCTGTCTGCATTTAAAAGTTCGAGGGAACGATCGGGCGCAAGTATGCAACCATTCGGGCAGCCGGCACGGATCGGGTACTGACAGTGACGTCTGGGCCTCGTCTGCCACACCCCCTCGTCCTCATCCTGGGTTGCTAAACACCGCACCCAAACATAAACCCTGCACGAGGACAAGGGGCGTGACAGACAAGGCCCAGATGTCACAGCTTTTTCATGGCAATATATAAATGTTCATATATTTAAGTGCTAAATCTTTTAAAAATGTATATATAATTGACTAATTTTGTAACATAAAGATTAACCTAAATTCAGCCACATTGTCATTTAAAAATAACTATATATTTTTTTGGTTCTGTGGAGAAAAACACAAAGAAAGGCATCTTGGGATGGTGAAACAGGCTGTACTTAGAGGAAGGAAGTTTGAAAGTGGCCAATCTGAGAAAGCTATTAATTTCTTTTTGCTGCTGATTGGCTGCTGCCCTTTGACGCAGCAGCAGTCCAGAATTTCCCCCGTGGAGCGTCTCGTGTTCATGTGTTTTTCGTTTTGTTCTTCTTAAAGTCCTATACAGTAAACCCTCGCTATTCGCGTATAATGGAAAAACGTGTTGTTGCCTAAAATGCCTATTTTTATAGTGAAAACCATAAATATGCCCCAAATATGCTCCCAAAACATTTTAATTTCATTTAAAACTGATTTTAATTTTAATATTCGTTTAATATATTATCCTTAACGAAAATATTAGGGTAAGCCCATACAGACTGTGTTGTAATTCATGCACGGGCATTTTCTTTGGTATGAACAGGTAAATACAGTAATAAATTAGTGTAATTTTTTGTAAAAAACTGTAAAATGTAGGAGTAATCGCCAATCATTTTTACAGTTCAATAATTTACTGTCCATCAGCGGCACATCTTATTGTAGAGACCTGGTTAAAGCAGACATTGGACGGTGACAGAGCTCAACAGCCTCTTTTAATTTAATATACAGTAATAAAACTACTGGGGTTTAAAACGAAAAGTCAGGGGAAAAGATTCTGGGAAAAAAAAACGGCTGTCCGATGCACGTTGGCCTGTCCTTCTCGGCCGAGACACAAACATTATAAACAATAAGTAGCTTTTAATTAAAACTGAAATTCTCTGAAACACACTAAAGTAGAAATGCAAAACAATAGATAACAAAATGAAAAACAAGAAAATCACTCAAGATGAGTTGGGGTGGATCAGCAATCTGTGCCTTCTGAAAAAGAGCAGCTGTCCGTCGGCCTCTCTTTCTCGCAGACCTCCGTGCAGCTGGTGAAGAAAGTCCGGGTGTTATTCAGTCCCAGTCCGCCCCTGCTCTGTGTAAAGCATATTTAACGTGCTACAGCGGCATACCTTATCCTTCCAGTGTCTTATACCTTCTTTTGCGCTTAGGTGCATTGCTAGGAGACGCAGGGCGTTTGGCCAGCATCTTATGGCTTTTACTTGAACGAAATAAAAACAGAGAACAGGAAGGCTGCATCCAATAACTCAAGATTCAAGATTTGTCACAGTGAAATGTATCCTGAACCGCTCCTTTTGACTGAAAACATTATAAACAATAAGTAGCTGTAAATAAAAAATACGGAATTCTTTGAAACACACTAAATTAGAAATGCAAAACACTAAATACATAAACTAAAAAAGAGCACAGTCTGAATTGAACGGTCCGGAAGGCATCTGGATGTGGCCACGCCACCCCCTACACTGATTTGTATTTAGCTGAATTTATATTTGGATTACTACTTGTTACAAAATTAGTACATTTTTCTTAATTTGGAAGTAAAATGTGTAAAAAAAAAAATTGTCGCAAAAAAAAACATTTTGGAGAATATTTGCAGGATCCGCTTTGTTGTGGAGATTTGAGTTACGTTCTCAAAAAAAATCAGCGTATGATTGGTTCCGCGAGTGCTAATTTGCATAAAACTGGGGGATTACTGTATTTTTATTACTGTAAATTAAATGAATGTATTAATGTATTTACGCCGCTTATACCAAAGATAATGACGGCGAATACCAAAGAAAACGCCCGTGCATGAATTACAGTACAGCCTACGTAGGGGTAACGTCGGTATTTACATTACTGTAAACTGGACAGTACAAATAGGGATTTACCTTTACAATTTCTTTTAAGCTGAGTTTACAATTAAATTAAAGTGTTTTGGGAGCATGTTTGGGGGCATATTTAGGGTTTACACCACGCATGTCCAAAGGCCGGCCCGTGGGTCAATCACGACCCTCTGTCAGATTTCATACACTTTGGTTATTTATGGCTCGCTAGCTCTGTCAGAATAAATGAATCATAAAGCTTTAAAAATGTAATTCCTCCTTTCACCATACTAGTGCTATCTGGCTCTGTATCCATGCTGCAAACCTTAATTTCTGCCATGGTGACTGCCAGGTTATCTGTTCTTTGATTAATCTGAAATTGAGTATTTTGAAAGGTAACATCCGTCACTATTAACAGTGAAAAACCTAAAGCACACTAATGAACATGGACTTATGACACTTATTTGATTAAATTCTTGAATAAGATTTGGTTATAACTGTTGACGTTATGCAACTACCTGTAGATGTGACACAACCCATTGCTTTCTGAAAGAGCTTGTAAAAGACAAGGGCAAAATTCTATTTTAATGGTAACAGACCACTTTGCATTGCTTATAACTCCTATTTAAAAATTTCATGAGGCAAAGATATTTATCAAACTTATGGAAATTTAAGGTATACTCTACAGTTATTTCGATGTCTGATTCTCCAGATATGAAAGGGCATGAACGACTTCAAATTTTTTTCAGATCAACTTATCCGTCAGCAAAGTCAGAGCCGATTCGACTATTCATGTGATGTCATCACACACGCAGTGGAGGAACACGGGTGTCCAACATTGAGCGACTTTTATTAAAGTTCTCTGTAACACTGACCGTCAACATGACAAACAAAACAAAACAAGGGCTAATGCCTTGAATTTTCTGATAAATTTAAGTACACAACGGAAAGTGGGAACAGCTTAAGGCGCGACAGCCACTCTGCTTCCTCCGGACTGGATGACTCCCTGCAGAGCTAGCGTTAGCCATGTTAGCTAGCGAATGCTGTTTCAGATGGCCGTGCAGAACGGCAGTACTGTTACTAGGGGTGTAACAATATGCAAAATATGCAATGCAAAAATGTCACAATATGCATCGTAGAGTTTTAGCGATACATTTACGATATGACGGCAGTTTAACCCTTTAAGTGCCAGGGTTTTTTTTTTTTTTTTAAACTGGATTTTGACATCAATACTTCTGAAGCTTAAGGCTTAAAAGGGCTTAAAGATAGAGACGTACTGTAAATTAGAAAAATGTTGGGCATGACGCAAAGTTTGTGGGGTATGAATAATTAGCAGATTATGACGTCATTATGACGTTTATACATCATCAGGCTTGTTTGATCCAGTCCTGATACACTTCCTCGTTTCTCAACTAAACCCAGCCACCATTATCATCGCTATTTCCAGCCCTATTCTGATCCAGATCACCCCTGCTGCCTCTCCTACGTCTCCCAGCTCACACACACACACACACACACACACAAGAAAGGTATTGAAATTTGTTAATGTTTTTGAAATCTGTTATTTCAATTTCAGTGAATTTTCATTTTTAAATTTTGTTCAAAATATCGTGATACTATATGTATTGTCAACCCAGTATCGAGATACATACCGTATCGTGACCTGGGCATATCGTTACACCTCTAACTGTTACTGTACTTTAACACCGACTTGCAGATTGTGCAGGTCACCATGCTGTTTGTGTGGTCAAGAGTGAAGTATCTCCACACACGTGATGTGTGTCTGTCTCCTCTGCTGCTGTGTTTTTCTTGTGGAGGTCTTATGTTTAGATTCCTCTTGTGCCAGCGTTCCCATCATTTTTATGAAGGGACTGTAATAATAATTGGTTAAGTTAATGGAACGAGGCATAGATTGCATTGTGTACACAAGCGCGCGCAAAGAGAGAGGAAAAAAAACACACGACTAATCGACTTCTCTCAGGGGGGCGTTGACTTGTGCCTCTGAAGTCGACTTTTCTGTTAATGCCCGTATACAGTCAGGTCCATAAATATTGGGACATCGACACAATTCTAAACTTTTTGGCTCTATACACCACCACAACTGCAGACTTTCAGCTTTAATTTGAGGGTATTTACATACAAATCAGGTGAACAGTGCCTTATCACCTGCTCACGTTGCAGAACAGTCTTATATGTTGGAAGAAAGTGGACAATGTTATGGTCCGGTGTTCCAAGAGGTGGAGCAGCGACACATTTATACGCCCCTTTGATGGGACCATAGCATAAGTCCAAGGTTTTTATATGTCATGTCGGACATACTGATAAAATCCCGACAATGTCCCTTTAAGTTTACAATGATTAAAATCTCCTAGAATAAAATTAGGTGAGTCCGTGTTGTTACATCATCTACGGTTAATATACAAGCAGACTCTACCACCGTGAGTCCTGCCCGTCACCTCACAGTCCCAGTCAAGACACACAGGAGCCCCAAAGCCCTTAATGTCCAAAAATGAATCCCAAGTCCATGTCAGTCAGCCAAGTCTCAGTAAATGCCAAAACACAGGCATCCCTGAATTCACGTAGATGACAAACATTGGCTTGCAGTTCGTTCATCTTATTCCTTAGTGACTGAACATTTGCCAGGACCATAAATGGAAGTGGAATTCGATTTTTTTTTTTTTGTAGCTGTTTTCTCAGGCGCCTGAGGACGCCTCCTCTCCTTCCACATTTATGGACAACTTTCCCTGGAGTGTGCCCACAGTTTTTAAATGTCTGATCATTGGTCGCTAAATTATCTCCCAGCCTCCCAGCCCCTATTCCGTTAAGAAATCTGGAGTTGTCTGTGTCCATTGTAGGCCCGGGAGAATTCACGGGTGTAGTGAATTCTGATTGAATTGGACTGAATGCCGAAAATAACCGGAATCAAGAGTATTAGCAGGAAGTAGAGAATCTCCATTTTGTGATAAACACTTATCGTAGTAAACAAATAAAATGCCCAGACACGGCAACACACCAAACACGCCAAACAGAACAAACACCCGCTGCCGGACGCCACAAGAGCAGCGCCCCCACATGTGTGTCACAGCGCCCCCATATGTGCCTCACACTTTTTAAGGGACCAAAAGTAGTGAGACAATTGGCTGCTCTGCTGTTCCATGGCCAGGTGCGTTATTCGCTCATTATCTTATTTACAAGGAGCAGATAAATGGTCTAGAGTTCAGTTCAAGTGTGCTAGTTGCATTTGGAATCTGTTGCTGTCAACTTTCAATATGAGATCCAAAGAGCTGTCACTATCAGTGAAGCAAGTCATCATTAGGCTGAAAAATTAAAAACAAACCCATCAGAGAGATGGCAAAAAACATTATATGTGGCAAAATCAACTGTTTGAAACATTCTTAAAAAGAAAGAATGCACCCGTGTGCTCAGCTACACCAAAGACCTGGAAGACCACGGAAAACAACTGTGGTGAATGACAGAAGAATTCTTTCCCTGATGAAGAACAACCTCTGCACAATAGTTGGCCAGATCAAGAACACTCCAGCTGAAAGTCACATCTTGTTCATTTAATTTCAAATCCATTGTGGTGGTGTATAGAGCCAAAATAATTAGAATTGTCAATGTCCCAATGTATATATGTGTGTGTGTGTATATGTATGTATATATTTATTGTTTGCAATGTCAAAAAGGAACCCTGAGTCCACCACCAGCAGAACAATGAAAAGCAGTGATGTTCACTGCTCTCCAAATAAAACACTGCTGCCTGTTTGGGAAGATTATGGGCCAGAGTGTCATGTTTGGACAAAGGAAAACACTGCATTCCAGCATAAGAGCCTTATCCCATCTGCAAAACGTGGTGGTGGTAGTTTCATGGTTTCGGCTCCTTTTGCTGCATCTGTGTCAAGATAGCTGCCTTTAATTGATGGAACATTATTGCCTGTCAGCATTTCATCAAATTCTACTGCTGAATCTCAGGAAAAAGTGTCATGCAGCAAGACGGCAACCCTCAGCGCCCAAGTGGTTCTACCAAAGAACAGTTAAAGAAGAATAAAGTTAATGTTCTGGAATGTCCATGTCAAAGTTATGACCTTAACCCAAAAAAAATGTTTAAGGACCTGAAATGAGAAGTACATGTGAGGAAACCCAGTAACATCCCAGAGTAGAAGCCAAGCCAACATGTGGGACTGATCAACACTTGCTGGAATAGTTTAGCTGCAGTTATTGTTGCACAACAAGGACACAACAGATACTGAAAGCAAAGGTTTACATACTTTTGCCCTAGATATGTGACACTGGATCATTTTCCTCACTAAGTAAATTATCCAAGTATTATATTTTATTTGTTGGGTTTTTCATCTCATTTGTTTAACTGTACTTTTAAGGAAATCCACCCATACAATAATCAGTTCTTTATTAAGAAATGTTCATTTTAAGAAATTTGCATTTATCTCTGGAAGAGAATGATTGGATTTAGGTAAATAACAGAATTAATCCTGTTTTACTTGTTAAACAAAAGATAAACAAAAATGCGTGTCTAACAGGAAAAAGTTAGTACACCCTGCCCACTAATAGCTAGTGTTTCACCCTTTGGCTGAAATAACTGCAGTGAGGTGCTTCTTGTTGCTACCAATCTCTGACATCAGTCTAAAGAAGGTTTTCCCCACTCCTCAATGCAGATTTCTTTCAGCTGTGAGATGTTTGAAGGGTTTCTTGCATGTACAGTCTGTTTCAAGTAACCTAACAGGGTTTCAGTGGGATTAAGATCAAATTATTACCTAAATCTCCCAGCATTGATATAATTGAGATTAAATACCCATATGTCCAAGTATGTCACAGCTACACACAGGCTTTCATAGGGTATCCTACTTCTTTCACATCACTGTATAGAAATTTCTAAAGGGCTCGCACACCTTCAAGCTCCCCTGTAGATATCCTACATCAGGAATTAATAACTGCCTAATTAGATTACATTTGGTTTTTCTTTCTCGCCCTTAAATCATGATTAACGTGACACTTTTTGTTATCTTTCTTTATCTCCTTCAGGAGTGAAACACTTGTGCATGTCCTCTCCTGCTTGGTGTATCCGCCTCCCTGTACAGCTTAAATTTACCTTCACACATCGGAAGTGCCAGCAAAATGAATACACCACCCTGCTGAAATCTAAACGGCAAATATATGACGACATGGCAACCAGAAGAAGCTCTCGTACTCTCCAAAATAAAACCTCTCATAGACGAGCACAGAAAACTGAAAGCACTGATGGAATTCACCAGTGCTCTGAATGTGGGAAGAGTTTTAATCAGCAGCATCATCTCCAATGCCACCAACGTGTTCACACAGGACTGAAGCCGTATCAATGCTCAGAGTGTGGGAAGAGTTTTAAAAACCATAGTAATCTCAAAACACACCAGCGCATTCACACAGGAGAGAAGCCCTATTGCTGCAAAGATTGTGGAAAGGCTTTTAGAGAAGCAGGTCATTTGAAAAAACACCAGCGCACTCACACCGATGACAAACCGTTTCACTGTACCGAGTGTGGAAATAGTTTTAAGTCACACAGTAATCTTCGTCGTCACCAGCGCATTCACACAGGAGTGAAACCGCATTACTGTACGGAGTGTGGAAGGAGTTTTAGTCGCCCAGGTTCTCTCCAAATACACCAGCGCATTCACACAGGAGAGAAACCGTATTGCTGCTTAGATTGTGGAAAGCTTTTTAAAGAATCAGGTAATTTAAGAAAACACCAGCGCAGGCACACGAGAGAGAAACGGTACCACTGTACAGAGTGTGGAAAGAGTTTTTATGAACAGAGTCATCTCCAACGTCACCAACGCATTCACACGGGAGAGAAACCGTATCACTGTACAGAATGTGGAAAAAGTTATAATGAACAGAGTACTCTCCAAATACACCAGCGCACTCACACAGGAGAAAAGCCGTATTATTGCTCACAGTGTAGGAAGAATTTCACTTATCTCTGTAGTTTAAAAAATCATAAATGTATTAGGAGTGGGGCAGAAATCAGTGACTTAGGAAGCTACGAGGGGTTGAACGAATCAGTATGTTAGATCTTTTAAATGTTATATCTGCCTCAATCACTTTGGGAAATGATGTATCTAGGAGCAACAACAGCAAAGCCACAATGCAGTACACCAACCAGAGTAGGTCTGCCGAATACCAAGGACTGTCTGTATTCTCTGTTGCATCCCTTACTACAAAATTCCACGTTGCCTCTGCAAGAAAAATCGACACAAGAACTGTGGAAAGATTATGGCAACATAGCAAACCTGCCAAGAGAGGGTTGTCCACCAAAACTCTCAGACCGGGAAAGGAGGGCATTAATCAGAGCATCAATTAAAAGGCCAAAGATAACCCTGAAGGAGCCGGGTGGCTCTACTGCAGAGATGGGAGTATCTGTCCATAGGACCACTATAACACTCACTGCACAGAGCTGGGCTTCATAGAGAAGTGGCCAAGAAAATTATAGCACCGTTTGAAATTTGCCAGAAGATGTATTGGAGACTCCCCAAACATGTGGAAGAGGGTGCTGTTGTCAGATGAGACTAAAATAGAACTTTCTGGCCATCAAGGCTAACACTATGTCTGGCACAAACCTAACACCTCTCATCATGCCAAGAACACGATCCCCACAGTGAAGCATAGTAGGGGCAGCATCATGTGGTGGGGATGCTTTTCATTGACCGGGACTGGGGAAACTGATCAGAACTGAAGGAAAGATGGATGATGCAAAATGTAGAGAAATTCTTTAAGGAAATCTGTTAGATTCTTCCAGAAATTTGAGACTGGGATGGAGGTTCACCTTCCAGTGCGACCCTAAACACACTGCAAAAATGGGTAAATGTCCTGGAATGTCCCAGTCAAAGTCCCAACCTCAATCCAATTGAGAATTTGTGGGATGATTTAAAGATTGCTGTACACAAGCGGTGTCCATTCAACTTGAAGGAGCTGGAGCAGTTTTTCCATGATGAATGGGCAAAAATAGTGTCTAGACGACAAGCTTGTGGAGATGTACGCAACAATCGCTGCAAAAGGTGGCTGTACAAAGTATTGATTCTGGGAGGGGGTGAATAGTTATGCATACTCAGGTTTTCTTTTTGATCTTACTACTTGTTTGTTTCACAATAAAAAAAATAATTTGCATCTGCAATATGGTCACTGTGTTGTGCAAATGAAAAGAAACGACCCCCCCACCCCCAATTTTTAAATTCCAGGTTGTAAGGGAATAAGATTGTAATAGATATGATATTTAGACATGCTATATGTAAAATATAAGGTAGGAAAGTCAAACCTGATTTTGTAATAGTAAGTACATATAAAGCTCTTTTTCCATTCCAAAGATGCTTACAATAAAGAATGTACACACTGCATTTTTGGAAGTATAGCCAGGAGAAATTTTGCTGATATCTGTTTAGGGTACAGCCATGTTACCCAGTCCCATTCAAATTCTCCCCTATTTTTTTTTTTGCAAATTTAATGTCACCTATAATCACATAAGTATATCAGCCCTTAGTGGGCAAAACCATAACTATATAGGTGTGTCAAAAAGGTTTGAAAGTCCTCATTGTATTGATTGCAAATATTCTTTATACATTTCTTCCCAAGAATTTGAAATACTAATGATGTCCAAATGACGAAGGGGTTTTTATTGCACAATACAATTAAATTTAAGTTTAATATATGTTAAAAGTGAGGGCTGGCACTATATATTATTATACAGCAGTATCTTTGATTCAGTTGCCCCGGGCTGTGATTCATTCAGATGTGTTTTTTTCTCAAGGAGCACACAATGGTTTAAAACTGACAACCATCATTTTATGCTTTCGTTTTTAGTTGTGTCTTTCTTCAGGCTGCACCACTTTGCCAGACTGAACACTCTTAAATTACAGAGAGGCAACACATGGAACTATATTTGTAAGACAGTTCTTTTTACAAGAATTTTTCGATCCTATCCTTTATATCAAGTCAAAGTGAAAGTGCACTTTCCTGTCATCTCAACCATATACAAGTATACAGAGAGACGAAATGGTGAAGCTTAGTTTCCACATTGTACATATATTTTACCAGACATAAGACATTCTAAACAAAACAGTGCAAATAAGTATAAAATAAGGTAAGGGTGTAATTTAACCTGTCCTGAGTGCGTGAACAGCTCACTATGTATATAAGTAAGACAAAATTGTGCAATGGTTGATGGAATGTGTAAATAGTATGACCAGAATAGCCAGTATAACTAGTGTAACAGTATAAAACAGGGTGAGAAAAGTGAAAAATAGCAACCTGAGTATACATTCTTAAGCTTTGTGTTCCTAGAGAGTTGTGCAAACAGTATAGACAGTATGAGCAGCATATAGACAACATAAATATACACAGTATAACAATATGACCAAGCATAAATAGCAGCTTAAGTATGGTGTCTTTTATGTGTCAAAGAATTGTATGAACAGTATGGACATTTTAACCAGTATACACAGTATAGCAGTATCACCTAGTATAATAAGCAGGTTTGGGTGTTAAAGCTTCCATGTGACTTTTGAAGTCACTGTGCATGAGTGTATGGTCAGTGTAAATGGTCAAAATAAAAAGTTTGTGTTGAGGAGCCTGACAGCCTGGGGGTAGACCCTGTCCCACAGTCTGGCAGATCTGGCTCTGATGCTGCAGTATCTCCTCTTTGATGCCAGGAGTGTGAATAGACTGTCTTAAGGGGTGGGAGATCCTGCACAATGCTCCAGGCCTTTCGAACAGTCTGTGTGTGGAATGTCTGTTCTGTTGAGAGTTGAGGCACCCCAATGATGATCTCTGCTGCCCTCACTACCCTCTGAGGATGCTTGCGGTCAGACATGTTGCAGTTGCCGTACCAGGTAGTGATGCAGCTGGTCAAAACACTTTGAATGGTCCCTCTGAAGAATGTGGTGAGGATGGGAGGTTGGAGGCTTGCTTGTTTCAGCCGTCTCAGAAAGTGAAGTCTTTGCTGGGCCTTCTTTGTGAGGGAAGTGGTGTTTCTTGTCCATGTGAGGTCCTCAGTCATGTGCATACCGAGGAACTTTGTGTTCTTAGCAATCTCCATAGCAGAGCCATTGATGTTGAGTGGGGTGTGGGTTGGACCTAATTTCCTAAAGTCCACAATCATCTCTTTAGTCTTGTTGACGTTAAGAGAAAGATTATTGCCCCTGCACCACACAGACAGCTGCTTCACCTCCTCTCTGTAGGCTGACTCACAATCAGCTTTCGTGGGATGATTGTGTTAAAGGCTGACTTTTTTTGAAATTTTTCATGCATTTTAGTGCTAAATTATTAAGAAAATACATTTAATATAAAATATAACTATGTTTTTTGAAAGTAGCCAATCTGAGAACATTACTTATTTCTCCTTGCTGCTGATTGGCTGCTGCCCTGTGATGCATCTTTTGCAGCTTCAGTCCAGCATTTCCTGCGTGTGTGAATTCGAGTGTTCTCGTGTTTTTGCTTACATACAAACCCACAGACATACACACACTTGTCTGTTTTAAACTCTTTATTGTCTTATCATTATTCCTGTTGTTGCACTGAGCATGTTCATAACAAAACAATTTCCCTCGAATAAAGTTCTTCTTATATTACACATGCAGAGATGGAGAAAAGCGCACACACACAAACAGAGACAGAGCAGAGGAATGGCAGAGAGGAAAAGGAGCGCTGTGTGGTATATTTTCAGGCCGAAAATTAAACAACAGCAATCTGTCAAATTTGTAAGATACAGTGGAAACACTACAAATGTATATAAGTGTATAAAAAAATCACAGGAAAGAAACTACAGAGCTACAGAAACGGAGAGAGGAAGAGAGAAATCCCCTACCCGTGACCTCGACACCTAAAGTGTTTGCACTTTATTTACTGTATTTTCACTAATTCTTCTCAATGAAGGGGACATTTGTATTGTAGATTATAGTGATAATATTGTGTACTTTCTTTAAGAAAAATCGCTTTCTTATTGCTCTATTTTCCATTTATAACTTTCCCCAAATTCTGTCCTGGGTTTTTACTAATATCACAAAAACTCTTTAAGGCCATGCAAATTAGTTCAGATGTAACTATTTTATTAATTATTAAAAAGCCTCGATATTGTCCTGTATATGGCCCTGTATATGTACCAAAGTATCGCGCACCACTAGTGGATCCTCAATGGTGATAAGAACTGTTGGAATACAGGGAGGATTTTGAACCAGTCCTTTACACGTGGTTGTATAGTAAAGGCTGGGCAGGGTGTCGGTGGGTGAGAGGTGTGATCCGGGATTCACAGGAAGTGAGGTGAATCCAGGAATGAGATGGTAGTTCCTGTGGCTTAACCTTCAGTTCAAACAGTTTCACAACCTTTGCATCATGACATATCTGAAAATACTTTGATTGTAGAGAAAAAAATGTGTTGCTATTATAGTGGAAGTTATTAATTTCTCGGCACAGACAGACAGCAGAACAGAGAATCAGGATCATTGCAAAAACAGCATAAAAGTACATTGAGATAGAGGAACTATCCTTTGAATCAATCAATGCAATATTATCAGGGATACCTGAAAGTCATCAATCATGTGGTGGTGGACAGTGTTGTGCCCGAACGCATTCAATGAACGGCGTTCATTGAACACGTTCCTATTTTTCGTGAACGCTGAACTGAAC
>JBBPCY010055674.1:0-12752 GCA_037974405.1 Brachyalestes nurse
ATTTTGTGGACAGATAATAAGAGCTGGTTAGTTTACATACATATTTACATTAAAAAAGGTAGTCATAGGCCATTTTTAGCATTTTAGCAGCTATTTTATTAGATGTCACTAGTTGTCACTCAACCACAGAGCATTTTATTAGATGTCACTAGTTGTCACTCAACCACAGAGCATTTTATTAGATGTCACTAGTTGTCACTCAACCACTCGAGCAATGGAGAATCGAACACATGGCATTCTTAAATTTTAATGCTCCAATGTTTTAACATGTTGCTGGTGTTACCACCCTTGCAAATTAAAACGGCACTGCACTGTTTACAAACGCAACGGTCCTGTTTTTTTTTTGTAAAACGCCCGGAGGGAAACGATTCCGGTTCGATTCCCACCCCTATCAAATACTGAACTTAAGCTTTACCTCAGAATCAGCAATTTGTCAATTTTACAACAATGACTAAGAAATGATATCAAATGTGAATCGCATAGGCGGTGAATATTGGTGAATATGAACAGACCAGAATCTGAGGAGTTTCAATAGCAGGAGTTGGAGCTCTCCTTTGAAAAGCCAAGAAAGATTCAGAAATAAAGTTATGTGATACTAACAAATATACAAAACGCAGCTGACTATTCTTGTGCCACCAGGTAACGCCGACTGTTTCCACCAGCTAGTTTATTTCATATCTGTGGGAAACCTTTGTTCCCTGTGTTGTTCAGTATTATTGAACATTAAAGTTACTTCTAAAAACTCCATAGACTAAAGACATTTCAGGATCTGGATCTAAAGACCTTTGTGAACTGGCTTTTCCCTCTACAGGCAAACTGTACAAACCTTGGCCACACTTCCAAATGTTTAAATTCCTCTGAATTACCTAATGGACTAACAGTGTACAGCTACCATAAACACACAAGCCTAACTTGCTTCAAAGCTTGCACGACTACGCCTGAGAAGACGTCCTGAGTAGTTCTGAAGTATTTTCCAATGACACACACGCCCAGTAGTGAGAATAGTTCACAACTGCATAACCACGAGCTTTAACCCTCTGGCCCTCCTCGTTTTTACTATACATTTACTATATACCCATGAAAACTACATTTTTAATTCCTTGTTATTTACACTGTTAAATCATACAATTTAGGTTAAAATGATTTCATTCTAAACTCAACACTTGAAAATGTAGTTTTTACATTTCTTCCAGAATATGTCATTTATCCATTTTCAGCCAAGCGAGCAATTTTATATTATATATTTTATATTATGGCCACATATTTATATATAATTTCCTTGTTTGCTATTTTACTACACTAAGTTTGTAACTAACATCAGTACTTGTGATAAGTATCAAATACCTAATTTTATTTACATGCACAAACACAAACCATTATCTGACATCCTTAAGATCACACCTGTCAAAACTGTATCATTCATTTGCTCTGTTGGGAGTGCAGTAAGCCAATATACTCCCCTATTGGAACCTAAGATTATATAAAATTGCTCGCTTGGCCAAAAATGGATAATAATGACAATCTACATAAACTACATTTTGCAAGTGTTGAGTTTAGAATGAAAGCATTTTAACCTAAATTGTATGATTTAACAGTGTAAATAACAAGGAATTAAAATGTAGTTTTAATGGGTTTCAATTGGCCAAAAGTGTCCACGAGGGCATCAAGTGATTACAATTTGATGTATGGAGTTTATTGTTGATATATTTACTGAGTTGAAGTTATAAATGTAAAGATTTGAAAAACCTCCAGACCCTTGGGAAGTTTCATTCCATATGCATTAACACCGCTAAATGTTCCAAAAAATAGAGTGAAATGGACAAAAATGGCCCAGAGGAGGCTAAGAGGGTTAATAAAACAGTAACAGAAATATCATATATGATCCACATGTTCTATAAAGTATGGGATTCTTTTAGAAATATTTTAGAAATATTAAAAAAGACACTTTGGTTTGGTTAGTTTCACTGGTGTTTTATTTATTTCTTTGATCATATTTAATGTTTTTATGTTCCATTGGTGGGTAAACTGTCATATTTGTATATTCGATGCAAAAAAATCTAAAATCATTCAAAATAATCTAATCAAGCTGTAGTGAAATTTGAGATTTCACAACACACTGGACAATACAATAATTTGTGTATGGTCAGAAGTTCAGACACCTGTCATATACATATTACAAATTATGTATACATGCACATAACACACCCCTGTTTTCTGATACTGATACTGAAACCTGGATACGTTTTTTAAGTGCAATATTTGCTCATGGCACTAATGCTAGAAGAGTAACTCACTGTAAACTCTGTAAACTTTTCATTGTACTTTGAGCTCCTTTTACTCATCATTAACATATCAGCACATACAGTTGTGTGAATATAAGTAGAGTTACACAGATATGATCTGTGACTGTGGTCACGCTCCTCACTGTGCCTGTAGCACACACAGCTGCTCTGTTCTCTCTGAAACACTGAAACACAGGCCTAAGGCCTACACTGCTTTAGGATCATCTCCAAATAACACAAATCCCCAAAGCACAGAGAGAAAGAGAGTGAAAAAGAGAGAGTGAGAGAGAGCATCACGGTTGAATAGCAGATGATGATTTTGAGTTTAGCTTACGAGTGTAAGAAACAGACGTAGACTACTTGAGCACTGATGTACGTCGCTCTGGATAAGGGCGTTAGCTAAATGCCGTAAATGTAAATGTAAATGGACGAAGTGAATGACCAAAGTGCATTCAGAACAAGTGCTTTAAAAACTGTTGAAAGATAAAACAACATTCTCTGTAGGCCAATAACAAAATAATGTATTAAAACAAAGACTGCCATGTATTAACTGTAATCACTGGAAAACTTTCTTGCCTTTTCAGAAACACAGACAGAAAGTGACCACACCACACAGTGTGAACAGCATGAAATTCAATCTCTGTCTTTAACCCATTCACCAAGTAAAGCAGGGGGCAGCCAGGAACACAGCACCCGGGGAGCAGTGTGTGGGGATGTTACCTTTCTCTGGGTACCTCAGAAGTGCCTAGCGGTCTTGAGAATCGAACCCATGACTTCCTGATCGCAGGGCGAACGCCCTAATCACTAGGCTACCAGCTGCCCTTCGAGTGGGTGGGTTTAAAGGGTCTTGACTCTTCTGTGCTTCATACTCTGCATATCGATCGGGATGTTTTGATTTTATATGATACATTCATCCCGGCGTTGAGAAAGTCTCTGTGCGCCTGCGCCCGTGTCTGCTCTCGTTCCTCTATTTGAACATCAGAATTAGTCCGTGCTGTTCTTCTGTAGGTTCTGCACCGGGCTGCCCCCTGCAGCCCGCCCAGATCAGCCTGCACTACAGCCGGAGTGGGGCTACGAACTACGGTGGCTCTTTAGAACCATTCACTTCAGACCGATCAGAGGAACCAACTCAGAAAGTCTTTGTGGATGCACCCCCTCTAGAAATTTCAGCATTCTATGCTTTACAAACGGCTTTTTGTGTGTCTTAGAAATATCAAAATGCGCTCACACAGCAGACATGCTGACTGTAATCCAAGCTGGTGTGTGTAGGCTGTTGTGTCATCACTGTTTCGGTCGCATAAAAAAAAAATTCGGCCCAAAACCGCAAATGCATTTTCGGCCAAAGATTGAAATGAATAGGAGCTGATTTTTTCATGTATTTCCTGAAAAACTTGAAAAAATAAGTTAGGCGATTATTTTAGCAAGGTGTCGATATGTAAATACACACACACAAACACATATGCACACACATTAAAGAAATGGGAACAAATGTTTTACAGTGAGATTCTGCAGTGTGCCTTAATCACCGATCTGATCATCTGAAAGCATTATTTCACTTGTCCAGAGCCAGAATTAAACTCTAAACAAGACGAAGACAGCGAGACCAAGACAAGACCGAGGGATCTGAGACCAAGACAAGACCAAGACTGTTGAGACTGTGAAAAGACCACGTAAAAGTGGTCTCAAGACTGGTCTCGAGACCAAGACTAGTCTCGAGATATCCAACTCTACTGTATTGCCTTGGTGCACTCTGCTATGCAGGCCCACACCCTTCGCAGTCTCCAAGATATTGTAACCAGCCCTGCTGTACCCTCGAGTCCTAAAGTAGGCAACCTCGGGCCTGGAACTGGCTCACTGCTGGCTGTATGGGCCCCCTCCCAGACCCACCCTCAGAATTTCTGAAAGAGCTGGATCTCATGGGCAGAGCAGGGGTTGACACCACAGGGTGTCAGACCGGTTACACAGTGCCTCAGAGAGAGCAGACAGTCGTGCTGCCGACTATGATAGTAGGCCCGGAGGAAGGTACATTCAGCCTAACCAATAGACTGTAGACAGTAACCAGAGGTCAGCCTGACGGTGACCTTCAGTTTCGGGAGGAATGTCTTCCAGGGTCTACAAATGGACAGGATGTCCTCCAGGATGCCATCGACATGGAGCACATGCTGGAAAAGGGCCTTGCCACCTGCAGGGCAGAGAGAAGAAAAATTAAGGGAATGAAGGAACAACCCTTCACGAAGTGGTCCATGTACACCAAAACCATAATGTAACCTCCTGACATAGGCAGATCCCATGGTGATGTGGGATGTTGGACCATGGTCTGTTGTACTGGCAATTCAGTGTGGAGATCTGATTTGTGTGGCTGTTTGTCTTGAGTCACATGAGGCAGGTCACTTGACCAATCGGGAAGCTATAAAAGTTGGGCTTGTAGAGATCTCACTCTCTTGCTGCTGCCGTTTGCCACTGCGACTGTGGGCTCCCCTTTCATGCAGGTGATGAAAGTGATATGTTTTAACTTATAAGAACTGAACTCATGTTTTGTTTGAATTTTATCAGGGTGTTTGCTAGAGCCATGTGTTCCACTCTTCATGGAGGACACAGAGGTGACTGCCTGATACTTTAAGAGTTGCGTATTTGTTGAGTAGCTGTGCTACAGGCTTTGATGCTTTGGTAACTTATCTTTATTTTCATGATTTTTGTAATTGTTTTATACTGGTATGTAAAATGTATTCATTGTGCTTTTTTCTGTAGCACTGGATTTACCCTCTTGTGTTACTGTGTTGTGAGGAGTATTGAACACTCTTGCAAAGGACCAGGCCAGCCAGACTACCTCGGTGTGTACACGCCTTACATGGGTAACATGTTCTACAAACATTTTTGAGTTTACTAAAAGATTGTCAACATAGAATATCACGGTGCAATGTCGAACACATTGTTCATTGGAAAAGGAGACATTAACTAACCCATTAACTAACTCCTTTTCCAAAACAAAAAGTGGTGAAGCAAGAGCAGTTAGACTGACTTGGGTATCCTATTCAGGAATCCTATTCAATCTGTTAACCATGATTGGGTGGGCTAAGGCAACCACGGGGATAGACAGAGAAAGATGAAACACTGGGACACAAAGTTGCTAGCCAGCCTGGAACCTAAAAGAGCAAATACAGAAATACACTCATTAGACACAAATTGATTTAAGGAAAAAGTTTGCAGGGTACCCCATTTTTCTGACTCCCTCCTCTGTAGCCCGGGACACAGCTACCACCAGTGCCCTTCACTTCCACAGCACAAACTAAGTCCATTGTCCTGTCTGTGGGTATGTTTCTGGGTGGACAACTGGAAGGCCCAGTGGTGGGGCAATCCAATGTATACAAAAGCCTGGCTTGGGGTCGGGAAGCAGGTGACGATAACCGAGTTGGACAAAGCCACTTAGACCAGAGGTTCTGGTCCAGACCTACGACTAGCTGATTGACACTATTTAGGTCAAGGCTGGCATCTCAGCAGGCTAGCTCAGTTTGGAGCTCAGGACAAAGGGTGTACTGGTATACTGCAAGAAGTGCCAGCACATTCCAGCTGCTTTCTGTCACCAGGATTTAGAAAGTGGTGGAAAAGTCAGTGGCCGACTGGTTTCCCTGCTTCGGGGAAGTCCCTAGTTTGCCAAATGTCCCTGGGCCAAGTGGTCAAAGACTATCCAGAAGCAGAGAACAAACTCATGAAAATCCACAGCGACTGAGCCTACTCAGCGAGCCATGCGTCAGATGGGTAAGGGTATTTGGTGAAGCAGAGCTCAAAGCCTATGAGCAAGAACCACCAGCCAGCAGGGTCCCTGCTGTAATGCTGTGGGCATGGTTGTGAAAGAGTGGTCAGCTCTGCCACAACCTGGGTATGCTAGTCAAGCACTGCAGGGTCTTCAGCGGGCAGTGGAATTCCTGCTGCATGTGGAAAAGTATGCACATCTGTCATGATGCTGCCCTGTACACAGAGATCATGCACTTGCAGGAGGTATTTGAATTTGTTTAATCAGCAAACAGTGGGAGAATATAAGCAAAATACAGGCTCAATCTCACAATCACAGTTCAAAAAGACCCATAAGCTTTCCTCTAAACCATTGTAAATCCAACAGCATTGAAAGGTAGATCAGTCCACTAGTCAGAGTTGGTGCACTGGATGCTCCACAGCGAAACAGGTGTACTTGGAGCCATATCATGGCTAAGACAAAGACATATACAAACACATACAAAGTAACCCACCAGTAAAGTAAAGGAGCCCCTTATAGTCACGTGTGAACACACCACAGCACACAGTGAACAATGTGAAATTCTTCCTCTGCATTTAACCCATTCACCAAGTTAAGCAGTCATTGAATTCAAACCTTCTGGTCACAGGGTCAAAGCCCTAACCACTAAGACACCAAGCTGCATAAGAATTCTATCTCTGCATTTAAATGAAGCTATGGGCTGCCACCAAGCGCCCTTCAAAACAATGCCAAAAATATATCCAGTCCAAAGAAAAGCAAAACAGTTTGAGAACAATGCCTACCCAGTCCTCTTGTCTCTATATCTTTTTCCCATTGTGCTTGCATGGGATGATCTGAATTGACAAGTTCGAAAATAACATCCAGCAAATGAGACAGAACTGTTTGCATGATTGAAAAGGTGCTGGGAGGGTTTGGATACATGTTATTTCCAGAAATTGCAAGAAGAGATACTGCAAAACTGTACTGTGATGATAAAGGCAAGGGGTGGTCATTTTGATGAAACTCACACATTAGTTTTTGCATCCATTAAGTTGCACTTACAATATATATTGTTGCATTAGACTTCAACACCTGTCAGTTACAAATGGAGTCTGTACCTGACCAGGTGCAGACTCAATTTCAGTTTAAAGTTTATCAGTACCCATACAAACAGTTCCAAGTCTGAATTAGGCAAACAGGTATGACACAGGTATTCTGAAAACACAATCCAGAACGCAGACAGGGTCAGAGATGACCAAACATCAGCATATATGCCAGGCAAAAGGCAAGATCCATAAACAGGGCAAGTGTCAGAGCAAGGCAATAACCATGAGTCCAAGTACAAAGAGTGGTCAAAAATCATAAGGCAAGAAAGATAACAATGTTCAGAACACCAGGAAATTTACAAAACTTGATACCATACACCGTCTTGATACCATATAATATCATAAACAGGAAGTACTTAAATAACTAACATCATGACTTAGTGCTCTCTTAATGAAGAGAACGATGAACTGCATAGCTGGACATTGGTTTGCGTTATGTCATAAATTGTTGAGCAATTTCTCTTCGCTGTTTCGCTCAACTTTTTGTTTATGTCTATAGTGTGAAGACTGGCATACGTAATTGCTTTGGCATGGTAATTTCTGGATTTTAAAATGCATCTTGCTTACAATAATATTTTGCAATAATTTGTAGTCAATGATGAAAAAGAATTAATACCTCATTAATAATGCAAAGACAATTAAACAAAGAGTAACTAAATACATAAATAAATAAATGCTCCTGGAGCTTCTTTGTGGCTTGAGGGTCCCAAGGAACCACTTATACCACGTATAGTTTGAAACAGCCCTGTGTTCAGAAAAATCAAATGCTTGCCATTTGTCTGTTTATTGTCTGATTATACTGCCTTGTACCTGCTGTCTTCTGTCATATTTAGTACCTACAGCTGGACAAAAACAGACGCCTAATCACGTATGTCATCAAAGCCTTGTTGTCTGGCTCTCCTGTGATGAGCACCCCTGATTTTACCAAGCCGTTTAAACTGGAAGTGGACGCCAGCTCTGTTGGGGCAGGGGTGGTACTTCTACAGGATGACGCTGCTGGAATTGAACATCCCACCTGCTATTTTTCTTGAAAGTTCAACAAACATCAGTTACACTGTTCTACTATTGAGAAGGAGACCCTTGCATTGCTAATGGCTCTCCAGCATTTTGAGGTTTATCTTTCTTAGATGTATAACCACAACCAAAGGTTGATGCGGTGGGCTCTGTTCATGCAGAATTATAATGTCACCATTCTGTATAAGAAAGGTTCTGAAAACGTGTTTGCGGATACACTTT
Source organism: Brachyalestes nurse (assembly GCA_037974405.1). Classification (NCBI taxonomy): domain Eukaryota; kingdom Metazoa; phylum Chordata; class Actinopteri; order Characiformes; family Alestidae; genus Brachyalestes; species Brachyalestes nurse. The sequence goes on from JBBPCY010055674.1 coordinate 8,355, forward strand.
CATAGTCTGTAATTTTGGGGGGGGGGGGTTTGCAGGTTGAGATTTTAATGGTGGATTTTAATCTCTCTCTCTGTTTACCTCTGCTACGTAGGTGAATCTGAGATCGGTGATTGTGGTTGGCTAAATCAGCGATGTCCCACCTTCGGCGTTTGCTGATTGGCCAATCAGTCATACCAGCTGTGCTTGGATACTGGGTCGCCTTCCAACGTTAAAAGCCGGAGAAAGCGACAGAAAGTGGGGGGAGTCCTTCCCTCACAGACAGAGACCTTTTCGTGACTTCTGTTAGATTGACTGTGTGTTGTTAGTTTTGGGTGTTGCTAGTTCGGCTTACTAACCTGTAAAAGTACTCCTTGTTCAGTCCAGAGTCATTTACCTTATCATCCTTTTGCTCTAGGTTTGGACAGTTAAAGTTTTCAGGGTTTGTATAATATCTTTTACATATCAAATCACGCTATATTGGAAAAGTATCTATGTTTTGTTTTTTGAGTTTGTATTTGATGGTTTTTGTGTTCTGGAAACTTCAGGGGTCTCATTTATAAAACTTTGCGTACTAAAAGTACGACCAAAAGATGAAAATGGCATACGCAAAGGAAAAGTCAGATTTATGATTCAGCTGGCCGATTGCACGCTCCACAACGGTGCGCGCACGAGCATGAGCTTCATTATAGTGATGTTCCTCTGCGCTCTAGGGGTTTGAAAACGGGGTGAGGAGCCAGCGCTTCAGACGGTAGCTGCTATCACCTGCCTTTTATAAAATACACAATTCGATACATGTACAATGAATAGTTAGGAATTACACAATGTTTTATTAGCTTACCAAGAAGCCAGCTGTCGCGCGCAGCGTGAGTACAGTCAATTGCGACGATTACATTTGGGAAACCGGACATTGCTGCAAATTGCCTTTTGATGTTGGCCTGTTCTCCCACAGTGTAAGGGAACTTAATGAATCTTGTAGTCATTTCAATAATCCCATGCAGAACAACAGGTATTATTGATCTTAGCGATGGCTGTGATATCCCAGACCTAGAATATAATTAAACAATTACTCTTGTATTTCCTAAGCAAGCTTTAGAACAAATTAGCTATTTTATTGTTAATTATAACATACCTGTCGGCTAATTCCCGCTGGTAACAGCCAGTTGCAAGGAACCCCAGGGACGTCAGTACTTGTATTTGTACCAGGATTGCGCGGTTCCGTCGGGTTCGTCTCTCTAACATTGGACCCAGTTCAGCACAAAGCTCCAAAAGAACACATCTAGGTAATCTAAAACGCCTTATGAGCCAGTCATCATCATGGGCCAAAAAATCTTCATGGTCCCTGAACACCCATTCCCTTCTAATTCTGCCGTTGGCATAATCCTCAAACAATGCAAGTGCATCCATTATGTTACATTACACACGAATGTGATCGCAGTATTTATGGGTTTTCAGCAATCAGTGATTGTTTCACATGTGTCCAAATGATCGTGATAATCACGGCCACCACTTGACCATTTACATTTAAACAGCTGCGACGCATAGTGTAGATTAAATTAAGAATCGAGTCGAATTATATATTTTACTTATATATTTATTCACTATTATAAATATGTGACTGAATGTGTGACACTGAATGTATGGTGTATTACTCACTAGCACAAGGAATTATAAATGTACTAATATATTCACCCTCTTACTGTAATTATTGCTCCTTTGCACATTTCCTTCATTTGCAAATGCACGATATTTTCCACATCTTCACGTCACACTTATTATTCTTATTTCTTATTTTATATACTTTAATTCTAAATTTAGTTTATTTAAAAGCCAAAATGCTTAACCTAACCTCGGCATTTGTGTGTGGAAAGCAAAGAAAGAATTTCATTCCACAAAGAAATGTAATCTGTACTGTACACATGACAATAAAAGTTTTGATTCTTTGTATCTCTTCACCCGCGGTCACATTTTTTTCTTCCAAAATGTTCGCACTCATGGGTCAGAGTTTGCGCACATATACGCACATTCTGCCATCAAGTTTTTTTCTATAGATCGCAACTTGTGCGAAGGAAAAGGCCTACGCATCTTTTAGGCCCGTTTTGTGCATGCGCAACGGTTATAAATGAGATCCCAGATGAGTCCTGCACGTGTGTCCTCATACACCCGCCGTGACAGTAGGAAAAAACCTGTTAGATATAATAGTGAAAGGCAGACACCACCCCTGTATTTTTGGTTGAAGTTAGTGTTGTTTGTGAGGTAGGATTAGGGATCTTTTGTTTCTTTCTTTCTGTTGGTGTTGTCTATAGTCCCACCCTGGAGCATGTTTATTATATCAGTAAATACTGATGGATGTCTTTGTTGTTTTGGTTTTGTATATAGATAAAACACTGTAAATAGTCTAAACTTGTTTCTGCTACTGTCCATGTTTTGGTGCACTCATCATTTAACAATCTGTTTTGAGCCAGACCTCCACTTCAATCACTAAATATCCATGGTATGGACATTGAGGCTGTGGAGGGCTACAAGTACCTTGGTGTTCATCTGAACAATAAACTGGACTGGACTCACAACACAAACGCTATCTACAACAAAGGGCAAAGCAGGCTGTACCTGCTATGGAAGCTCAGGTCTTTTGGAGTGCAGGGGCTGCTCCTGAAGACCTTTTATGATTCTGTGGTGGCATCAGCCATCTTTTATGGTGTGGTCTGCTGAGCCAGCAGAATCTGTGCTGGGGACAACCAGGACGACACACACACAAACTCACACATCCAAACACCACGGACTGATAAGTGGATTTCCGTGGTGTGCAATTTTTTTCTTGTGTGCAATATTTTGTGTATAACGTGCAATCGTTGTGGTTTTCTATTGTAATGTGCAATTTTAGGGGTGAGATATTACTGTGAGCAATGTGCAGTTTGTCTGGTTCATTGTTACTGTTTTTTACATTGTGTTGCTTACTGTTTTTGTTAATACCTTCTGCAATTCAGTGTGTACAGATATACATACACCTACATAGGTTTATATATATATTAGGGCTGTAACGACACACCAAACCCACGATTCGGTTCGTATCAGGATTTTTGACCCACGATTCGGTTCGTATCATGATTCTTTTCGGGGGGGAAGTTGGCGGGATTCTGAGATGCCATTTTGTTTGGAGACACCTTATCTTTACCACAAAATTATAAATCAATAAATACTTAAATACCGCTGCCTTTCCATTCATACTGCAGAAAAGGCTTTGGTGAACCACTCGAGGAGTCGAGTTGGAGTCGACACACCTCTCTCAGTTCACCACTCCGTTCAAACAAAAAAAACTCTCCACCCAGCTGCTTGGAGCCCACAAAACTCTCTCAAAACACAATAAAACAATTACACAGAAACTCCAAAGCAGTTTATCACAACCTAGCCAGCTTGTAAACACTTTTAAACCCAGTGTCATAACTTCCACGGTTCAGCAAACAAAAGAGTCCGTCCATGCTTATATGTTTTTAAACTTGTGGGAGGGCTCTTTGAAACCTTAAGACCTTCAGCTATTGGTTAAAGAAAAGAAATTGACGTGAAAATCCTCCTATTATGGCGAAAAACTTATGTTTCTGGGCGGGACACATATACCGGTCCAACCCCTCTAGCGGAGGGGGAACAGTTAAACATGTGGTAGTATTGGATCTGGATGGGAAGGATTACTCTGGGAGTTGGAAGGGGTGTGTCGCGATCCTGCCTTCTCACACCACAAGATATATTAGGGTGGTCCTTATGTATGATTTATGATTTTTTTTATTTTGGGTTTTCTGCCCTCCCATCATGCCATTTGATGCTCCAATGATAGAAACATAAAAGTATCATTTTTTTCCAAGATTGCTGGGCATTTCGGGTAGGCTCAAATGAAATGAAAGTGAATTATTTGTACGAATCACAGAAATCTAAGCGCTCTAAGTTGCATTATTTGGAGTATGCAATATTAAATGACAAAATGCAAGCTGTTAGGCTTATATAATAGTCTTGTGCCCAACTGCATGCATAAAGACCAGTGACAGGTCAAACTGCATGCATAAAGACCAGTGCCACAGGTCAAAGAATTGAGAAATACAAAATCAACAGATCATCAATCTGACGATGACAACAGATGCAGACACTGACAGACACGGACAGCTATGCTGAAATCTGAGTTCAACCCCCAGAAGCCAGTGGTATATCACTGGGATGGGAAACTTATGGAAGATCTCACTGGAGATGAAAAGTCTGACTGACTCCCAATCATTGTTTCCGGATGTGGCACGGAACAACCACTTTGTCTTCCAAAGCTATCAAACATTCTTTATTTGTCACATGCATAGTCATACAGGTGAAATGATTTCTCTGCATTTAACCCATTCACCAAGTGAAGCAGTGGGCTGCCGCCAATGAGGCGCCCAGGGAGCA
>JBBPCY010055695.1:0-12751 GCA_037974405.1 Brachyalestes nurse
ACCAACAAAAACATTCCTCTGAAACTGGTCAGGTTCAGGGACTGGACTGGAAATGAGAGTCTTTGAAAGTCCTTCAGAAAGCCTGGAGAACTGTTCCATGAAGGAATACAAGAAAATCAGAAAGTCAGGCTTTTTGGAGACAAAATTTGAAGAAGTGTGGGGTGTCTCAAGATTTTGGATATTATATGATGTAATCTCAAACCTGAGTGAGGTCATTCTTATTAAAAGTACTGGGACACACCTCTTAATTATTCAGGCCCCTTACTTCCAGTGAAGGGCAATCTTGATGCTTCAGCAGACTAAGATATTTTGGACAACACCATGCTTCCAACTTTGTGGACATACAGAGCGCCAGGTCGTAGAACGCTGTGTCCCGCCACATTAAAAATACTTCCGGTGCCCATGCATGATTGGATAAGTTTCGGTGTGGAAGAAATTGACTGGCCCAGACAGAGCCCGACAGAACCTCATCCTACACCTTTAGGATGAACTGGAACAGAGATTCTCGTGTAACATCAGTGCCTGTTATGGAACTCCATATTAAAGTCTATGTAATGTCATTAAAGTCCACGCTGGTGTAGTGGTCAGATGTCCCAGTACTTTTGTCCTTATAGTGTACCTCTGTTTTGCTCTGCATTAAATTTCCATTCAAAGGTGAACTAACCAAAACCGCTGTTCTCTGAACTGAAGTTGCAAAACGTTGTTGCAGACTGCGAATTGTTTTTGGGTCAAAACAAACACAACGGAAATGAATGAACCTCAAACAGGTCAATACAATACCAGAAAAAGAAGATGGGATTGAAATAAGGAATGGATTTCTATCCTGATGCATTTTAGTTGTTTTATCAGGAAATAATCTCATTATGCAAAGGCGGGACGTGAGCCTGAGTGCATAATTGGCAAATATTTCCCTGCAGGTCCGAGGCCGAGTTGAGATTTCTGGCTGATGATCTAATTTTCGTTCTCAAACACTGGATTTCCGAGGTCTGTGAGTGGTCTTAAGCCCTTCCTGGGGAACAGTCTGTTCTGCCCAGCGCCCACAAAGCCTCTTCATTCTGAAAACATTCTGAAACTCTGCCTTTTTGGTAATGTCCAAGGGCACTGCGGGTAATTACTGTCTGGGACCAAAGCCGGATATTTTCATCGACAAACTTTTTAACCAGAACAAATAAGGATGTCATGGCCTTTATCCAGTGCAGAGACCCTCGGGTGAAGTTTTCTTTTTGCTGGCAAACCATAACACACCTGAGCCCCTTCCTTTGGCTTTCATAGAGGAAAGGACCAGTACAACAGACTGAACTGTGAGGCTAACATGGTCAAGTAGCCATGTTGCACAGTAGAAAAGGTCACCGAGGTCTTTAGAACACCTTTTGCATTTACACCCCAGTCTGCCATGGAAATAAAATAGCAATATGCAAAAATGAAATGGGCCAGGATTGTTAAACCAACTGGAAAATTGTAGGACCTTGGGTGGGCCTCCACAACACAGCTGTTTCCAGAAATCATTGATTATCATTAATGCTAATTGACAAGTTACTTCCCTCAGTTCAAGACCGCAGAGTGAACAAAAAGAGCTCAAATTCAGATTCTATTGATCTATTGTTATCAATCAGTCAAAAGTTTTTGCACACCACACATTTGACCCCTTATCCATTTATTCCATAAACTGCACACTTGTATTCTTGTTAAGCACCGGAAAGTTGTGAGTGAACATTACAAATAAAATAGGAAAGAATAGTAACAGGGCATGTCAGACATCTATTAACTGGTTGTGTAGTGATGCGGAGACAAATTCTAGACCGTCCTTTAACTTTAAATGCACTAATGAACTGTTTCATCCAACTGATTGTCACATACTAGCCTGTTAAATGCCTAACATTTGTTTGGTGATCCGTATTATAAATATAATCATAGGCTTTTCATGAGTCAGTAGTGATGAATAAAAAAATCTGACATTCTCTGCCTAATAAAGGTGAATATACTGTACATTTATTTGTTAGCAATGAATAGTGAGTGTCTTTTTTCAGTAAATGTTAAGTGAATAACATGCAAAAGTAGAAAAACGTTTGACAGGTAGTGGATGTGGTCTGGAAGTGTTTGCCAGTATTTGTATTAAAACTGATTTAAGTGCCTGAGGCCTCTCCTGGTGTCGTATTGTGGCGTACTGTGTTCTGTTCTTCATAGCTGAAAACAGCGTTTGGAAAACGTGTGAAAAGTGTCGTGTGATGTGTTTGTTTGTTGACGTGGCTGAGGCTGGATGATGGAGCAGGGTGGCTTTTTTCCCCTTCAGTGTCATCTGTCATTAGCGAGTCTTCAGCCCTTCTCATCTTCAAAGATGCCCCCCGAAGTGCCGGTCGCTGTGGAGACGTCTGAGGGCCTGCGGGTCACCGGGAGATTGTTCTGGTCTTTTCTTCAGCAACTCACTGATCTGATTATCCTCATGTTCTTCTCTGATCACCCCCTACCCACACACACTTCAACTCAACAGAATATCCCTGTCTCATTTCTCTTTTTCTCTTTTTCTCTCGCTCATGCTCTGTCTCTCTCTCACACTCTTTTTCTCTCTCTTGCTTTTTCTGTCTGTCTCATTGTTCTCACTGTCTCTCTCCCTCTCTCTCTCTGTCTTTCTTTCTATCTGTCTCTTTCTTTCTTCCTGTCTTTCTCCCTCTAACACTCTGTCTCTCTCTTGCTCACTGTCTTTCACTCAATTTCTCAATGTCTCTCTTTAACTCTCTCTCTCTCTCTCTGTCTTTCTTTCTTTCATTTTCTCTCTCTGTCTCACACTCTTTCTGTTTACCTTCATGTTTCTCTTCATCTTGTTTCTTTTATTTCTGTGTTCCTCTGTCCATATTTTCTCTTATTGTTTGCTGATTGTTGTCTGTTTCTCTCTCTCTCTCTCTCTCTCTCTCTGTTTGATCTCTCTGAGTGGACATGGTGCGGGTCGCTTTTAGCTTTGGTGTCCCGCTGCCCAGATTTCAGGCTGGTTCTGCGTAACCCTGGCAACCGCCTCAAAGCCCTGTCCGGCCTCCGTTCAGGCCCTGCTGTCATGATAGTCCCCTAACAGTGAATTAGGAAGATCAGAGAGCACGCTGTCAGCAGAAAACAGTTACTTTATGCTGACTATCCTACTGCGCTGTGTGTGTGTGTGTGTGTGTGTGTGGACTCTCTTGCCCTACCTCTCTTTGGGAGAGTTCTTTGTAGGTCTCTTAGACCTCAAGCTCCAGCCTTAAGGAACACTATAGCTGTTAATTAACACCAGCTTATGAGGTCACACACACACACACACTGCCTTACACACTGTCCTCTTATTACACAAGGCTATAGGGATGTGGTACAATATTCTTACCCTTTTCAACACACAATTAGTCAAGCTAAGACAGGCCAGTGTGTGTGTGTGTGTGTGTGTGTGTGTGTGTGTATATAAACTCATGCTGTAAATCATTTTGAATGGGGCCAGTAGAGGTTACTGCACTGCATCTTGTGTATGCACCTGTGTTTGGATACACAGCAGTGTGTACTTACTTTAGCTTTAGGTGTGTGTGTGTGTGTGTGTGTGAGAATGTGAATAAGTTCTCTGAATGTGTGTGTTAAATTACAGTATAAATCATATTAACTTTCTGGGGCAGTAGTTTTTTTTTATTTCGAATGCTTTCAAAACTCTACTTTTAACTCTCATTGATTCAGGCAATTCCAGTTTGGGTCATGAGTCAGTCGACATGACTTGAGTCCTCATCTACAGTGATTAGCACATAATGCACCACAGTCTCACGTGCAGCCAACGCTTTTATATTTTAACAGATCTCTTTGATTAAAGAATAAAGTAAAGCAAAGACATCCTGAACCTTATTCCTCTTCCACACCAGAGACTCGAGACTCACCTCAGACTCACCTTCAACTTGCATCCCAGATACTTGAGAAACGCACCTTGACTTAACACTGATTAGCATCTCAAAAACTCGATTCGACTCTGATTTGCACCTCTGAGACTCTAGAGACTCGACTTCACTCTGATTCGCACACCTGATACTCAAGAATTCTGACTCTGAAATCTGATTTGCACCTCAGAGACTCGAGACTTGTCTCGACTGATTCGTGCCTTAGAGTTGTGAGACTCGACTCAACTTGACTCTGATTCGCATCTCTGAGAGATGAGACTTAGACCCAATCTCGTGACTCAAACTTTTATAAATCGACCACAATGTAACCACTTCTGTTGTAATCTGACCAAAATATTGAAACTTTTCGGAAGAAAGAAAAGACAACATTTTGCTTAACACTGATAGAATCTTCACACTAGGTTAAAGGCAGACGATGTTTTGCAGTGTTTTAAAAAGAGAAAATCAAAAAAGAAAGAAAAACTGGAGATGAGGGTTTTGATCCGACATTGTTGCTTTCGAAATATAAATCTTCATATTGCCCTTCCCTAGTCTCAGTCTGTCTCTGGGTCTCTCTCTCTCTCTCTCTCTCTCTCTCTCTAATTTTCCCAAAAGAATGGAGATTATTTGCCTTCTAAATGAATTAATCGATTAAATTCTTTAATTCCCTCCAAGGCGTCTGAGGAGTGAGAGAGACGGAGAGAGATGATGATGACAGTACTGATGATGAAGAGACTGATGATACAGTTGCTTGTGTGTGTTTTTCTGGACACAGAGTGGTGCCATCATCCATATACAGCTGAGATACACCATGTGACTCCAGCATGAAAATGCGTTTGCACTCCACTTCTGAACATATGATTGCAATGCCAATGCACACACACACGCACACACACACACACACACACTCTCTCTCTCTCTGGCCTGACTCTCTTTCTCTTGTTTTAGTGTCAGATTGTAATTATGATTATTAAAGTTATTTACCAGTTTGTCTGCTTGTCTCGAGATTACCATATAAATGCACATGACGTTATTTAGTAGAACATAATGGTGGCCTGCAGGGTCCTCACATAATAGCCCCTGCAAAGCAAACAGAAAATGATCACAGGACCGCATTAAGGAAGAGCACAAATACATTAAGTTAAGAGCTGCTGCGTCGTTAAGATGGCGCTTCGGGGGGGCGAAAAGTGTACACATGCAGCAAAATCATAAAACGATGATTTGGAGGTCATTGAATTTGTACAAACATTAGTCTTAAGCTCAGAGGCCCATCTGTCGCATTGGTGTGTAAACTAGGAAAACTTTAAGTATAGGTTAGGATGGACCAATGACATCACTCTGCATACCATATTGATCATATTTATTCATTATTATTTTTTTTCATATTTCGTTCCTAGCCAGTTCCACCTTCTAGATGTCCCAATCACACGATTCTACCAAGCGAAGGATACCACAGAGACACAAAGGACATATCTTTTTATGTTATCATGCAATGTCATTGACCAGCTTAACAAACCTGGAGGAGAATAAAAACTGCAGTTCTCGTACAGCAGCTAATTGATGCCCAGATTGGTTCGCGTTGTACTGAGTGATGGAGGCCGGCACCCTACCCCCCTATCCAGTGACTGCAAGGCAAGTTCTCCTCTGTTGGACCCTCAACATTGCCAGCAGTAGATCCAACTCTTAAATGTTCAACCAGAAGCACATTTATTCATTGTCAAAACCAGGGGCTTCAGAAGCATTTTTAATATGAGGGGGACACATAGGGTCTACGCGTGGGGGCGGGGTTTGGGCGTAAGGGCTGGGTTTGGGCGTGGGGGTGGGGTTTGGGTGTGGGCGGGGTTGCTGCGTGCGTGCAAAGTCTCTGTCCTTTTAGGGGGTGGGGTGTTTGGAAACCCCTGTTGAATCTTGAATCTTTGGCGAAAGAATCCTCTCCACTTAATCACACACCACTGGAAATCCGCTCCGGGTCTGCCTCCAACTCACCGCATGCAAGTGAAGTGAATCGTCAGTGTATACAGGCTGCACAGATTTCCAGTGGTGTGTGTATTCTCCTTTCGATTAAGTGGAGTGGATTGTTTCGAGAAAGATTCAAGATTCAACAGCGCTGGGTGAACTAATATTTTATGTTAAATGTGAGGGGGTCCAAACGAATAATTATGAAATGTGAGGGGGACATGTCCCCCTCAGAGTGAATGGCGGTGACGCCCATGGTCAAAACATATTTTTCATATTCTTCCGTGTGATGTGGTATTAGAAAGTGTTCTGGCTGGTCACATGTTAAAAATGGTAAGCTCTGATTGAACTTGTAAGTTCATCATTTGTTTTTATGACTTTTGCCACAACTTTATACACCATGTACCACCTCAAAAATATTTGACTGGCCAAATGGACATGCAAACAAAGTTTAAACATACCAAATTATGCATTTTTGGAGATATTAAAACATCACTTGCAGCGTCCCCCTGCGGAAATTTCCATGAAATTTGGTGTGCATTTAAAGAATGTGGTATTGATGCAAAAGGTTTGAACCATGACAGGATATTCTCTAGTGAAGCGCAACATTTTTGCAGTATTCACTTGGTTGTGCTACTCCATAAACGAGTCTTAGAGCCCACCCTGCCACACAAATTTAGTCTATTTTGACCAAATGGTTTTTGAACCATTGCTGAAAATGTAGATTGAGCCTGCCCCACTTTAGGGAGCACTACTGCAAAGGGAAGGCCACCTTGGTTCGTGTAGATTGGTGAAGTCTTAAGTGTATGATGTCATCATAATCTGTAAATAATAAACTTCCACACAACAAAACAAAAATCTCTTCTTTTTTTTAATAGCCATTTAAGATGCTCCTTGAGATGGTGGCTGTTTTAAAGAGAGAGAGAGAGAGGGGATCTGTCTCATTACAGATTAATTAACTGATTAATCATGCAGTCAAGCCATTTTTGAGTCATGGCTTAATCCCTCTTTTCCTATTTATTATCTTATTATGATTCTTTTACTACCACACTCGTCCATCCTCTGATGGCCTCACCATCCTTCACCGAGCTGTAATGGATGTCAATCGTCGTCTGAGAGTGGTCACCCTGCCTTTTGATTTGTGCGCCCCTGCCGCTCAGGGTTGCGCTCCTGCCTTTTTAAAAGGAGAGGTCTGAATTATTAAAGAGCCGTTTAAGAGCGTCAGACGCCCAGTGCCAAACTTATTTATATTTTCCACTGTTTTCTTCTCCTGCTTTCGGTAAGTGCGCATTAAAAGTTTCAATAAGGTCCCGTGTTTTCTTCCTCCACTTTTTAATGCACATTGTCCCGCCGAGACAGTTCATAATGCTTTTTATTCTTGCAGGGCCGATGTGCTGTACTGGAAATATTTATGAACCTTTGGAGTTTTATTAGAGGGGAGAGGCCGTGTAGTGGGCCAGCCGCCATAAAGTAGCAGCTTCTCAGATGAAGGACGATTTTGTGTACAAGATGCAGAGCTCTGCTTGTTTTTAAAGCTGTTAAAATAGGTTCTTTGGAGCGATACCAAAGAAGAACCACATTTGGTTCTCTGAAGGAGCTCAGTGGACGATGTTTTGAAGGACCAAACTTTGCATAAGACTCTTTTTTGTGGACCTTTACTTGTGTTTCTCTGTTAGTTCAACCATATCCAGTTCCACCTGCGAGCAAGGCCTTTGCAATCACATTATGCTACCAGGTTGGTAGAATGAAGGCTAACATATGCTTTCTCTAATAACTCTACACAATTGGGGGAGAACACTAACTGCCAGTTCGAAGGCTAAAGAGGACCATTTTTCTAGTAGCACCCCCTGTGGAATTTTTTTTAGTGTAGTTTGAACCTTGATATGAAACACAAGATAATACTTCTCATAATGGACTAGGGTTCTGCGCCTCTTAGAGCTCACCTTGCCATACATATTTTTTTCATTTTGACCAAATTGTTGTTCATTGCGGCGCCTACCCCACTTTAAGGGGTACTAGTGCAGAGAGACACGGTCACCTAGGTTCATGTGGATTAGTGAAGTCTGAAATAAATGATAGTGTCAAAAAAATCTGTGAAAAAATAGTGACAAATACTAGTCACAATAATACACTCTAATAAGCTGTAAATAATAAACTGCCACACTTTCACTCACACAAAACACTCTACATGCTTGGAGGAGAACACTAACTCCTAGTTCTGTGGAAGGAGAAGGAGGTCCATCCAACAAACCCAGACAGAGAAAATTTCATACACAATTACTATACCAAGTGTGGTGACATTGCCCTCCATTTCTCAAAGCCAGGCCAGTTCCATCATAATGTGCAGCCAGAACTTTGATGCATGACCTTTTTAACGGCTTCCACGTTATGAGCTAGCATTACTACAGATACTCAAACTGCAGGAATGACTCAATAATACACTATATTCCCCCAGCACATCTTGGCATCTCAATAAACACTTCACAAACCTTATGATAGGCTTACAGTCAAAAGCTAATTGTCGCTTCATGCTGTTTATGGCACTCTTGCTCAGACCTTTCTTTTCAATCACAGCGTGCATGCATTAGGGTCTAACACTAACAGCAAAATGAAATACATATTCATGAACGAAAGTCAATGGCATCATTTTGGAAAACAGAAAATATTACATTTGCATTTGGCTCACATACCAATGAAGGGTATTCTCCTGAGACGCCGCATCATAGTTACACAGGCAAAATATTCTATATCATATGTTCAGAGGGCCACAGCTGTCATTTCTCATTTGCACTCCGATTGGCTCTTCACAATAACAAAAAGAGCCTGAATAATGGTCATTTGAAATTAACTGAAATGAATTTTAGTGCACAGAAACGTCACATATGCAGACAAAAATCAAAGTGAAGTCGAAGTGAATTTTATTGTCATCTCAACTATTTACAAGTATACACAGAGACGAAATGGCGAAGCTCAGGTTCCACAGTGTAAATATGGTGCAACAGACCTTAGACATTTTGAAACAAACAAAACAGTGCAAATGGGAAGTATTAAATAAGGTTGGAGTGAGATGTAGTGTGTGGACAGCTCACTGTGTATTGTATATAAATATAAGTAAGGCAAAATGTGCAACGATTAAAGAAAGTGCAAAAAATATGACCAGTATAAACAGTGTAACAGTGTAAAACGGTGTGAGACAGGTGAAAATAGCATCCTTAAAGGTTTGTGCGTTCTTAAAGAGTTGTGCAAACAGTATAGACAATATGACCAGTATATAGACAATACAACCAGTGTACACTGTATAACAGTATCACCAGGTATAAATAGCAGGTTTGGGTTTTAAGAGCTTTCCAACCTCAAATAACGTGGCTGTTCACGCACCCGTGTCTCCATCTGTACCCAGTCCTCCTCTCCTTAGCTTTAAGCACATCTTGTCTCATATGTTTTAATGCCTTGAAGCACTCAATGTCAAAATAATAAGTGAAGAAAATGAAAGTAACAAGTGTAGAAAAAAGATGGCGAGCTGAGCAGTCATTGCTGGCCGTGTTGCCTTCCCCTCCCTTCCAATCCCTCAGGAAAGAGGAAAGAGCAGCCCAGTTAGCAGATCGATAGCAGATTGCGGCAGTGTTTCAGAGTGGCCAGGACTGTGTGACCAAACCTGGGTATTTCGCTCAGCCTGTACCTACTGAAGAACATGAACAAGAACACCCTGCCATGATGGTGTGAAAAAAGTCCCGGAACGGAGGGGATAGAATGAGAATTCAGGTACAATAAGGTATGGTTCTGTGCGTGTGTATATATATATATATATGCTTCATATTAATTATTATACATAACATTAAAAAGACTGGCAGGCAGGTGAAGTGAATAACAATAATTATCTTCTTAATTAATGTTAAAATGGTACTATCAAGGGGTGGGATATTTTAGGCAGCAAGTTCTAGAAGCATGAAAATTGGGCATATGTAGTGATCTGAGTGACTTTGACAAGAGCCAAAAAGTGACAGTTAGACAGAGCATCTCCAAAACAGCAGGTGTTCTGGGGTGTTATGCAGTGATATGCTGTGATCAGTGCCTACCAAAAGATGTCCATGGAAGAACAACTAGTGATACAGCTTTCACTGGTGCCCAAGGCTCAGTGATACATATTAGGAGCAAAGACTTGCCCGTCTCGTCCACAGAAGATCCCACAAATTTCTAACAATCAGGAAGTGTCAACACACAGTACATCACAGCTTGCTGCGTATGGGGCTACATAGCTGCAGACCAGTCAGAGTACCCATGCTAACTCCTGACCACTACAAAAGGGCCAACAATGGGCACACTAGCATCAGAGCTGGACCATGGAGCAATAAAAGAGGGTAGCCTGGTCTGATAAATCCCATTTTCTGTGTGTGCATCTTTTACTTGAGGAAGAGATGATATCAGGATGCACTGTGGAATGAAGCAATCCGACGGAGGCACTGTACTCTCCTGTGCATCATTTTGCTTGGAAACCTTCAATCCTTGCATTCTTTTGGATGTTACTTTGACACAGACCACCTACCTAAACAGACCTGCAGACCAAGTCCACCCCTTCATGGCAGTGGTATTCCCTGATGGCAGTGAAGTGGCAGAATAATGCACTTCAAATATTGCTGAGAAATTATTTGAGGAAAACGACAAAGAGGTCAAATAGTTGACTTGACCTTTAGATTCACAGTTCTCAATCAGACTGAACATCTGTGGGATGCGCTGGCCAGACAAGTTTGATCCTCCGAGGCCTTAAAGGATCTGCAGCTTACGGGGCTTAAAGGATCTGCAGCTAATGTCTTGGTGCAGATACCACAGCACACACTGCGGGTCTTGTGGAGTTCTTGCCTCAGTGGGTTAGAGCTGATTTGACTGAAAAGGGGCACCTACACAATAATGACCATGTGGTTTTAATGTTATGGCTAGTTGGGTTATAAACTATATAAGAGGCATATTATTATTATATATAAGGCACTTAACCCTCAATTACTCCAGAGGGACTGTCCCTGTAACTAATGATCTGGATAAAAGCATCAACCCTTTAACCTCTTAATGTATCTAAATATATATATTACATTTTATGTAAATTATACACATAGATAATATATATTTATATAGCACATATGTCATATATTTCTAAAACCGTTGTTGAAACTACATATGTGTGTATGGGAAGGGGAGTGGGGGTAGGGGAAGGAGGCTTTGTCAGCAATGCTTGTCACGTCTGGCTGTGAGGTGGCCTTATGTTGCAGTGTCTCTGATGGAACTAAAATTACTCTGCAGTATTACACTCCTTAGACCTCCCTGCAACCCGACCCCAAATCATTCTCTTCAACGCAACAGAAATTCGTCTTCTCTCTCACCCTGTCTACTGGAAAGGATGTGTGTCATGTCATTTATACAGAGCCTGTCTGGATCTGAAACTATTCATTTGGTGCCCGGCAAAGTAAAGCAGGGTTGTATGCTTGTTTTTTCTTGCTTTGTTTCTTTTTTTTTGTAGATATAACTGCGCTACATAAAATCGCTCTCTAGCTTCCTAAAGAGGGAACATTTTCCGCTTACCTCAAATGCGG
The DNA here is from genome assembly GCA_037974405.1 of Brachyalestes nurse. Classification (NCBI taxonomy): domain Eukaryota; kingdom Metazoa; phylum Chordata; class Actinopteri; order Characiformes; family Alestidae; genus Brachyalestes; species Brachyalestes nurse. Next base: position 11,414 of record JBBPCY010055695.1, read on the forward strand.
CCAATCAGCAAAGTCATGTTTGGTGTCTAATGTTTGCTTCTGTAGTTTTCCACTGGAGCTACAAGGCTAAAGTAGCTCATAGTTGGCCTTGTGGAAGCTCATCTCTGGCTGTTTGACGATTATTCATCATTAATTTGCCTCAAACACGGCCACTGAGTAATATCTACCTGACTTTGAGATGGTTACAAAAACAAACACCTTCATTTTACCCATTAAATTCCCATACCGGAAATGAAGGAAAATTAAGGGGAAAAGTGCACAGATGAAGACTGATTAAGGGGTAAAACTACTAAATATTCCCCTTTACTTTTTCAAATTTGCCCCTTAAAAATGCTTTAAATTTAAGATTAAGTGGTTTCACACTCATGCCTTAAATCTAATTGTAAGGTAAAATTAAGGGGTCGGTTTCACAAATTAACAGGCACTTAATTCAAATGAAGGGTTGTGGTGTATTTTCACCTGTAGCAGCCATTGTGAGACCTGACGTGTCCTTACTTTTAAGTAACTAAATCTTTTTTGGTGTAATTTTCCAGTAACTACTGTCAATATGCTATGGATGCTAACGGAAGCTCTAAAGCCAGCCTGAGGTCAGAGTGAATGGCCCAACCATGAAGTAACACTGGATTTCCACAGCTTTCCACAACTTTCCAGAAGGTGCAGCAGAGCATGAATTAAAGTCCCTTCGAGTCCAGAATCACTTTGCACTTTCGCTGGTGATTGATCAGACCATCAAATGTGAGAAAAAGCATGAAAAAAAGGTAAAAGTGGGAAAGCCTGGCTCAAAAGGCCAAGAGGGAGGCTCATCTCCATTAATGAGTGATGACATCTCTATAGTTTCACATGACTTTTAGTTCAACTTTAAAAAAGCCTCAAAATATTTTTTATGGCTCAGACTTCGGTTTTACGGCTCCGTCTCAGTCACCTTACCTTCACGCAGCCTGTTAACAATATTGCAGTGATGCAGATGAAATTAATACATGTGTTTATATAATACAGTACCTCAGTTCTTTCCTATAATCTTTATAGGAATATATAGATTTCTATAGTGGGGCAGCTGGTGACCTGGTGGTTAGGGAGTTGCCCCTGCTGTCAGGTGGTCATGGGTTCAAATCCCAGCACTGCTAGTGTCATTACTGAGGTACCCTTGAGGAAGGTACCATCCCCACACACTGCTTCCCGGGCATCCCTTGTTGAATGGGTTAAATGACTATAAGAGGCCACTTTACCTTGCACACGTATGAGTGATGCTCCAATCGATCGACCGAAGATCGGTATCGGCCGATAATCACATTTTATGACTCGATCGGTACTCGTTAAACTTGGCCGATCTTAGGAACC
>JBBPCY010055824.1:0-12746 GCA_037974405.1 Brachyalestes nurse
ACCGAAGCCTTGTCCTCAGTATGAATGGAAAGGAAGCGGTATTTAAGTGTTTATTGGATTATAATTTTGTGGTAAAGTTAAGGTGTCTCCAAACAAAATGGCGCCTCAGAATGTCTCCTCTCCTTCACCGCAAATGAATCGTGATACGAACCGAATCGTGGGTTTGGTGTGTCGTTACAGCGGCTTTGGTGTGTCGTTTATATATATTTATATACATCATAGCTGTGATTCAATCATAAATAAAATCCTGCATGTGACTATATACTGTATGCCAAAAGTATGGAGACACCCCTTCTAATTATTTAGTTCAGGTGTTTAAGTCACACCCAGTTGTTACCAAACAGGCTGCATTTCATATATTATCTTATAGAAGTTAGTAAGAAGTGAACTTAGTAAGGGTTAGCTGCACTGTACTGTGAGAATGCAGAGTGATACAAAAAAAATTGCTGATATTTTTGGGTGAAATTCATTTATACCGTCAGAATGAACTTCTGCATAACAAATAACATGAGCTGTTTCTTTCACTAACTGGTGGATCAAGCTGCATGGACATTTGGGCAAGCCAGTTATTCAGTAATTGCATTTAAAACAATGCAAACAAGTTATTATTTTATTACAGGAGTGAGAAATAGAGGCATGGACAGGTGGCTACTGGTCTTTCAGGGGTTCATGATTATTGTATTGATATTAAATTATTCTGATTTGTAGTAACTGATGTACTATGGAGGTAAAAGAAGTGAAAGTTTAAAGAGCACATCACTGTACTTGTATTTTTGCACAGAACGTGACGTCAGTATGCTCAGACAGCTGCAAACCAGGACAGTTTAAGAAAAGTGCTGAGGGCCAGCACACGTGCTGCTACCAGTGTATTGATTGTGCTGAAAATCAGTACTCCAACAGCACAGGTGAGTGCACACTTCCATTGGTAACTCACAACACACCTGTTCGCCTCATTACACCAGTCGGGAAAACCTTAAGCACTTTCAATATCTGTTAATCATCAAGCTTGCTGTATTTAATCTCTGCAAGTACTGTAGTAATACCCATATTTCATGGTTTCATTTTGGTTGGCAACAGAAGAGTTAAAATCTTCAAGCTCCAATCCGGATTTTTGCTATCTAGGTAGATACAGTCCAGCAAGCTCTCTCATTGGGTAGGCCTCCAGGATCTGTACAGAAGGCCCTATGTGACAGATCAGATCTGTTGCAAGCTTCAAATAAAAATGGAAAATCAATTTTAGGTGTCCATGTTTAACCCAAAACCCCTCCCCACCAATACACAAATAAATAGATATAAATATCACCTTTGTGTTGGTATGTTTAGTTCCATACTTTGTAGCTCATATTCTACTTTATATACATTTTTATAAGACTATATTTTATTTTATAGTTATTTTTTGGAGGTGTTCATATTCATTTAACACTAACATGCTATCTGAAGCCCCATAGAGGAATTAGTATTATTATAGAGGCTAATTTGCTAATTTTAGTTTTATATTTATATATTGAGATATTTTGACATTTTGTTTTAGTTGTATATTGAAATATTTATGATGTTTATTTTATTCCATTTTATTATATTGAGATATTTAGTATCATAATATTTCTATTTGTTTTATTATATGAGAATACCAAACTCTATACTGAGCTCTTATTTTACCCCTAAACAATTCTGCTTCTCCTTCTAGAACCCTTTTTGTAACCAGATTCTTTGCGTTGTATTTCAGACATGGACCAGTGCTTCAGCTGTGACAGTAATGTGGAGTGGGCTGAGCCTGGCAGTTGGGCCTGTAAGCTGAAGACTGTGGAGTTTTTTGCCTGGAATGATGGCTTCGCCTTGTTCCTCTTATGCCTGGCCAGTCTGGGTGTTGTTGTGGTTTTCCTGGTGGCGTCACTCTTCCTGTGGCATCGCAGCTCTCCAGTAGTGAAGGCGGCTGGTGGGCCGCTTTGCCAGTTGATCCTGTTGTCTCTGGTGGGAAGCTTCATAAGCTCAGTTTTCTTCATAGGGAAGCCAACAGACATCCAGTGCAAAATGAGGCAGGTGCTGTACGGCCTGAGCTTCACTCTCTGTGTGTCCTGCATCCTGGTAAAGACCCTGAAGATCCTGCTGGCTTTCCAAATGAAGCTCGCACTTCAAAAGCCACTCAGACGACTTTACAAACCGTACATCATCATCAGTTTCTGTGTGCTGGTCCAAGGTGCCAACTGTACTTGGTGGCTGGTCCTTTTCAGCCCTCACAAAACATCCATAATCAACATCAGCACCATCCTGTTAGAGTGTCATGAGGGCTCATATGTGGCGTTTGGTGCTGTTTTGGGTTTTATAGCCCTGCTAGCGCTAGTCTGCTTCATCTTCGCCTTTCAGGGCCGGAAGCTTCCTCAGAAATACAACGAGGCCAAGTTCATCACCTTCGGCATGCTGCTCTATCTCATGGCCTGGGTCATCTTCATCCCGATCTACGTCACGACCACTGGGAAATATCTCCCAGCAGTGGAGATGGTGGTCATCCTCATCTCTAACTATGGTATCTTGAGCTGCCACTTTTTCCCAAAGTGCTACGCCATTATCTTCAGGAGCACGCACAACACCAGAGACGACTTTATGAGGAATGTGTATGAATATTCCAAAAAGAGTGTCGGCAGTTTTGGAGACTTGATACTACCTGAAGCCTATAGGGGCATGGAAAACCCATACTCCATATCAAGCCTACCCCACATTTGTCATGAAAATAAAGGATTTGAACCGATTTTTGAACCTATAGTCCCATCTACCACAAGCCAAAGGAAACCCAAACTCACTCTCAAAAGGACATTAAGCATTTGAAAGCCTAAGACACTTGCTTACCATACACAGTCTCCCAGAAGATCGGGTTTGCCTACTTCTGTTAATCAACAGTTTTGGGTAAAAGAAGATTATTCAGGCAAGACCAACTCTACATTGCAAGGTAATGAACATGACGCGGAGCTATGAATATGTGTTGTATTTTAGAATATCCATTGAAATTGGACAACACTTTGTGCACACTCCCTGTCCACTTTATCAGAAACCCCGCCCTTGTAGGCTCACCTTGCTCACAGAGTTAGAAGTTAGGAACTGAAGCCCGTCATGCAGCCTCCCTCCATCAGTGGTCAATTTCTATCCGCAGACTGTGCAGAAACAAATAGGCCACAGTCAACTGTACCCAGGATGGTTACCATGAGGAGGCAAAAGACAAGATCCTCCCACCCCCTTGGTTTTGGACATTGTTTTATGTATTTGCTGTGTTAGTGGTCAGGTACTATTGTTTTATACTGTGTATACTACATGATACCCTCCCCATGGTTGGTTGGATAAGATGACTGGGACCACTTGACATGACCATGTCCATGAGGATCTGTCACAGTTCAACTAAAACTACTGAACTCTAGACTAGCAGAAAGCTGGATTAAACAGTATTTAACAGACTTTATCACCTATTAAACCAGTAAAAATTCATTATATGAAGCCAAATTAGCTTTCTAAGTGTGGAAAAGAAAAAAGTTGAAAACCACTGACATGATGGGCTCGAAAGCTTGCGAGATAACAGTAGCCAAAGGCCATGAGGGTTTGGATTTGGTGTAGGCCTGTGTGATAATGCTCTGGCATGCCACTGCTATAGCATTCCTCAGACTGCGTAATATCAGACGATCTTTGTGGTCTGTCACTGAAATTCATGGCATTCTCATCAGAATTTCAGCCCCCTTCACAACCCTTTAGGGGTGCTGACCCCTAAACACTGTTTTAAAGTTTGGGATTGCAATCCATAAGGTCTGTTATTCATTTATTATTATTTCTTATTTATGTAACCTTTTAAATGTAGGTTGATAGTAGCAAGATAATATGATAATATGATAAAAAATAGTTATATATAGGTTTTTTCATGCCCTGTTTAGTCATTCATTTTTTTAGGAAAACAAGAAGGCAGTCAATTGCAAATATACTGTAACTACATAAATATACTGTAAATTTACTGTAAATGTTTACTAAAATAATGCACTGTGAATTTATAATACTTTTATAAAGTTTTCTGAATGGAAATGTAATCACTATTTTTCAATTATTAGATATTTTTGATATACGTTTTAAAACTTGATTCTGAATCTGAATTGTATAATAAATTGATGTTAATACTCATGATGTTATGCAGGTTTCTTAGACATTTTGTCACTTTTCATCATGCTGGACACACCTGTCTTTCTACAGTTTCCTAATTTTACAAATTATTTAAAACCTATGAAGCTGCAAAGTAATAGAAGTATATAGAAGACTAGACTCTAACCAAGAGTCCACTAAAATCAAGGTCAAAGTTTCTAGTAAAGTAGCTGTTCAGTGTGTAATGAAATTTTCCAGTGGATATATGTCATCTTTCTGTGTCGTTCTGTTTCTCTCCACCACTCATAATGTGTGAATTCCACAGAAACTGATACACTCTCTTGGCTTCAGGCCTAAAAGAGAGGTCATACAGTGAACAATGACACTCACACACACACACACACCCACACTAAAAGCCACTCTGCATTCTCTTTCTGGTAGCAGGAAAAGGCTTTCCTCACTGCTCTTGTGTTTCATAGTTTTTTATTAGTTTTCCTTATAATCAGTCATTTTACAGGAATGAGACAGTTTTCCAAATACCTACCATTAACCAACAATAGTTGATTAACCAACACATGTTTGGTGCCCAAATTGTATTTCTGTAGTTTAGAACTACGAGCTATGTAGCTATGAGACTAATGTCATTAACAAACCAGAAGTCACCTAACTGTCACTCAAATCAGTTTCAGAAATACATCCCCAGTATCAATGTGTTCATTTTTATACAGGTCAAAGTAACTCATACTGCGTCCTAAACCATATCCACAAGTCTGCACCAGCTAAACAAAGAGCTGGATGCAGTTAAAGTAGATTTAGAGAAATTGGTTGACTATTGGCTTCAACATTAGCCTCATAGCTTCAGGGCTAAACTGAAGAAGCAAAAATTGGACTCTTGGGGGCTCTGAAGCAGTGCAAGCGTTGCTCCTATAATCAGGAGGTCTTTGATGCCTGGTGCTGCCACAGATATTGTTGGCCAGGAGTCCAAGAGAGCACAACTGGCTTTGGTAGGATGGTTCTTCCTTTCTTCAATCACCTAACATTAGTCACTCCCCCCACCTTTGCCTAACATTAGAACTGGTAGTTAGTGGTCACCTCCAAGCGCATTAAGGTGTGCGATAATTATGCGTTAGTGGTAGTTTGAAAAGATGTGGTGAAGCTAAATTTCCCCAAATACAAAAACTGCATAATTCTTAATTAACTGAAAAGTAATAGTGAGACCAAACTTCAAACTTTACTTTGCTTAAACCAAATAGTAGTCATTATCATGTTACCATGTAAAAATCAGAAACTTCCCAAAGCAGCAAAGTGGCCCTCCAACACAGAGAGCCTGAGTGAAAGCATGTTGTGAAACAGTGTTAGATGCACCCTAAGGACAGTAGAGGTTTCGCGTCTCAGCCGTCACGAGAAAAGCACTTCTTGAAACATGAGACGTAGCAAAGAATATCCATCGCCCTCTGAAGATGCCCTTCATGATGAAGTTATGTTTACAGAGCACATGAAGTGGTATCATTGTGACATCAGTCATGAATCAGACAGAAAACAATTATCTCTACTGTCATCGAACCTTGGAGTGTCATTGAATTCCACAGACTAAACCTGCTGCACCAGTTTTATTTCAGCCAGAACGGTGGAAGTTTTGTTTTGCCTTGAGCTGAAAAACAGCTGAAACGTTGGAGATGAACATGACCTTTAGCTTCGTCAATAAATGTCTTTTAGAGTGTAAAAAGCCATATTGCTCAGCCATCATAAACGAATACTAAAAGCTGGAATGTGATGAGAGCAAATATTTGTTACAACTCCAGATACTGCATTTGGAGAAGGGATATGTGGATGTGAGTGTTTATCAATATGTGAGAGCCACTAATGGACTGCAATATAGCCGCCATATAACACTTACACACACTGAGTGACTTCGAAAATGTTTTTCATTGGAGGATACCATAGAGACATTCAAAATTATGGACATAGATCGGGGGTGCCCAATATGGTCCTGGAGGTTTGGTGTCCGACACAGATTTTCTTGTTCACCTCAGCTGTTGATTGCCAGGTTTATTGAGTGTTTGAGGAGGGGAGCAATCAAACTCTGCTTGTCACCAGCCTTCTAAGGCCAGAGCTGGGTAAGATAATCACCTCTAACCATGGTAAATGAACTGTCAGGTCCTGACTGATATGATCATTTGAGTGTGTGCTTATGATTAATATGTTTGTGTGAAGTCAGTGAGCTATACCATGATGGGAAACAAGTATTCAGACACTTTTGTTCTGGTTATTTAATATACTTCCAATTCAGAAATTCAACTCAGTCACAGATGTATCTTTTGACTTTGTACTTATGAATATGAGAAAAAAAGAAGCTTAAACAAAGATACCTATATACAGCATAGTATTACAAAATAAAGTATTTACAAAATTTGAATTAGAATTTACATATTAATGTTTCACCTGGTGTTTCACAAGATATTGCCCACGGGGAAGATTTCACCCAATAAAGTAGTAATCATGTTGAAGATGAAGGAGCTTCCTGAAGTTCTCAGGAACAACATTATTAAGCAACACTTGATCGGAAAACGCAGCAGAGCTTTAGCAAAAACCTTTACACATGCCGGTCAGTACAGCTGGTTTGGAAACTTCCTGCAATGAAGGTCATCACTCATCACTGCACAGGTGCATCATTCAAGATTTCAAAACAGGCTCATGGAATAATCATAAGGGCGTTTCATAAGATGCCAACAAAAAGAGCTGCAGGCCAACCTGAAAGCAGTAAAAACACACAGAGAACAATAAGAAATAAACTGCACCATGATCATCTCCATTCCTGCACGCCACTCAAAACTCAAAGATCAGTTTTGGAACAGTGTTCTCAGATAAGATAACAAAAATAGTTATCTCTGGCAATAATTTAGCTCATCATGTGTGAAGATGGAAGAGTTGTGCTTGTTGTTCCAGGATTACAGAACCCACAGTGAGGTGGGGACATTATGATAATGGTCCTCTGTACAAAAAGTGTATTACTAAAAAATCAAATTATTACTGTGTTTACCCTGCTTATACCAAAGAAAACGGCAGCACATCCCAAAGAAAACGCCTGTGCATTAATTAATTGTGCAAGACGGCAGTTCAGTGTACACTGTCCAGCACCTAATAATAATTTAAATTAATAATAATAATAATAATAATGGTTTAATAATAATAATACATTAATAATAATAATAGTTTAATAATAATAATAATAAGAATAATAGTTTAATAATAATAATAATAATAAAGCTTTAGCTTTATATTTTAGGGGATAATGTATGAAGCTGAATGAAATTAAAGTGTTTCAGATTCAGTCATGTTTTCTTAAAACCAAAATAATAATTGCTGACGAAAACTTTGTGGAAACCACAGATATCCTCCATATTTCTTTTGGTTTTATCGTGGTAATATTTAATTCCTCATACATTTTAGTGCTAAATTATTAAGAAAAATATAATTTACTAATTTTGTAACATAATTATCAATGTAAATTCAGCAACATTTTCATATAAAACATATAAAACTGTATTCATGTTTTTGTACTGTCCAGAGAACAGAAAGGAAGCTCGTCTTTCATGTCATTAACAGGCTGCTTACTGCCTGAGTCACACAAAATCTCGAGTTCTTTTTATTCTTTTTCAAAGTGCCATCGATATATTTTAATGAAACACATATTTGAAAAACAGAAGATTCAAGGTTTCTTGTGTTACTTAAATGTTTCTAGAACAAAAACTCGCGGAGCTTTAGATGAATGTTTTGAAACAGTCAAAATATCCCTCAGGAGGGATTGCCGACCTCAGAGGCTTAAATACCGCTGTACTCAGAGCAGGGGCAGACTGAATAAGACACGCTGCCCGGCAAATAGTAAATTATTGTACTGTAAAAATTATTAGTGATCACCTGTACATTTTACTGTATTTTTATTAATAAAAGATCTGTTAAACTATTACTGTATTTACCCTGCTTATACCAAAGAAAATGCCCGTGCATTAATTAATTGTTCAGTGTGAACTGTACAGTACGAATACGGGTTTACATTTACATTTTTGTTAAGGGTAATGTATTAAATTGAGTTTAAAATGAAATGAAAGCGTTTTGGGACCATATTTGGGGGCGTATTTACAGTTAATAGGCATTTTAAGACATTATTTTTTACAAAAACACATTGCAGTTTTTCACTATACGTGGGTGCTCTTTGAACGTAACCCCCGTGAGATATACTTCAAATATCCAGGGCTGTTATTTTTAAACTCTTTCAATTTCATATAAAATAATACCAGTTCCATTGAACATTTTAAAACTGAAGAAGTGGAATGTTTGAGTGCATCACAAAATGAACTTTTCCAAAGAATAATGAATCCCAAGGTTATTAATATAAACATTATTTACATACATTTACGACCAGTCTTTTTCACTGTCACAATTATGGACCTCATAGAGTTAAATAAATCCAAAAAAGTCCAAATTGTTGTCTAAATACAGAAGGTACCAAAAATGAGCTGCTTCTTACGTTAAGGCATGTGTCTAGGGCTGGATCAATGAGAAATTCTTTATAAATGTATAGATCAGTACAAAATTATCTGTTATTATTAAAACTACAGGGCCCTGAATGTACTGAGCTTTTTGTGTCAATTTCAGGTGCAAATGGGATGCAATCTTCCCCAGGTGTTAGCAACAAAACTGAGCCTAAACATGTAGTTTATGGGCTGTGTTCTACCCTCTTTCATATACATTTAGTGGAGTGTCGTACAAAATGTGGGTGGAGATATTCAACTTAAGTTTGAGCAACTCACAGCAGCTGATATTATCGATAATGTGATAAATCAGTCCCAGTCCTAGACATGTTCCAGGTCTAACTAAAGAAAAGAACAGCATGGAACTGCTAAGAAGTCTGTGTGGAAGCCAAGAAAATGTGGAGAACTGAAAAGCTGGTTACAGGATAACATTTACAGATTATTTTCATTTTGAAAATCTCTCTTTTTAGCACAGTTCACCTAAACCAGCGGTCACCAACCCTCTTCCTGCAGATTTATAAGCACTTTCCCAGATGTACAGGAACTGTGCTGTACAACAATCGTATTGTGATGGCACAGAACTTGCAGCACGCTTTGATTTCCCAGTGTATCTCAGTCTGGTAATGGAGTCTCTGATGTGCAATTCTCTCCCCAGTTTATGGCTGGTCTTCCCAAAACCGCTTACATGGAACCATACAGAGCCACTTCATTATGGTCTTTATTTCTTCATTATGGTCTTTAATTTCTTAATGATGGCCTGGTACACCTTCGCGTTTCTCACAGAATTGAAAATAAAATTGTTAGCGTCATAGAAAACTCCCACTGAAATTTATCTTCAGCCCAAACAGACAGTCGTGCTTGTACCCAATTATTAGTTTGTCTCTACATTGTTGTTGGGACAGTAAAAACTATGCCCTCTTTCCATGTTGTGATAACACTGCAACCAATCAGAAAGCAGTGATGCACTCGGCTCGGCTGCGGCCCAGTTTTGTCCCATCCATCAGGATGTGATCGCATGGGTAAGGGTTGCTGTATTTGTAATAGAAAAAACATTTGTTCACGGTTCGGGACGGTTCCTTGTGAGAGTGGAAAATGTTAGCATGTTAGAAATTAGAACCCTTCTCCCTTATCTAGTGCTCCAGCCAATCTTTTGAAGAAGTTCATAAGCCAAGGCAGGTGTTGTAGATCCAGGACCGGGGTTGGTGACCCTGACTTAAATAAATAGTTGGAAGAATATATTGAATAAAAAGCAAAAAACATAAAAGTTCCCCAAAATCCAAAAAAGATACCTTATCTGCAATTTTCTCATCCATCAGCCAGGTTGTGTTTTGCATCTAAACCTTTAAACTTATAAACTATAAGGCTAATGTAAGTAGCAAGTATGTACTCCACCAGTTAGCGACATGGTAACTGTATGCATGAATCAACCCATGTTCACTGTTCATTGACCATCTCAACGTTGCTTACATGTTTTTTGACACTGTATGATATTGTGATCTATACAAATGTGTATTTTTTGGAAATTTGTCCAAAATTGTTAATCTTAAATTTTTTATATAGGGCAAACATGTTAGCAAACTGACCTACAGAAAAAAACCTGATTTATTTGATTTATTCCACCAGTTCTTCCTGGGTTTCTACACTCTTGCAGACGGAAATACACAACACACGAAACCTGGAGGGTAAATGACTCAGACCACCACTGAATTGTGTTGGCCTTTTGGTTTAAATGTCAGGCGTGTTGGTGATTCATCTGTGTTTAGCATGTAGTATGTGACTGTCCCACATCTTCCAGACCTTATGAAGCTTTGTCACCTTCTGCCTCCCAGACAGGCAAGGAAACCACGCAAACCACTAGGCTACAAGCCGCCCCGGATGGACGGACGGACGGACAGATAGATAGATACAGATAGATAGATACAGAGAGAGAGAGAGACAGACAGATAGACAGACAGATAAATAGATAGATAGATAGATAGATAGATAGATAGATAGATGATAGATAGATGATAGAAAGATAGATAGATAGATAGATAGATAGATACAGAGAGAGACATAGAGACAGACAGACAGACAGACTAGACAGAGAGACAGAGACAGACAGACAGAGACAGACAGACAGATAGATAGATTGATTGACTATAGGTGTGATTGATTGATTGATTGATTGATTGACTGACTGACTGACTATAGGTGTGAGTGAGTGAGTGTGTGAATCTTGCAGACGAAGACATTTTGGACAATGCCATTCTTCCAACTTTGTGGACACAGATTGGGGAAGAACCTTTTCCACTCCAGCATGACTGCCCCCCAGTGCAACGCCTTTGGGATGAACTGGAACGGAGATTGTGTCCTCATAAATGCTCGATAGAAACTCCAAAATCTTGTGGAAAGCCTTTCAAGAAGAGTGGAAGCTGTTAAAGCTGCAAAGGGTGACCAACTCCACATTCAAGTATTTGAATGCAATGTCAGTGTCGCGGCTCTGTGGGTGTGATGGTCAGGTGTCTCAATACTTTTGTCCATATAGTGTATATATGCTTTGTGGGCACAATTATTAGGCAAGTGAGTGTTCTGACCTTATCACTATTTCTTTGCATATTGTACTGGCATGGGCTGCTATTACTAACTTTGAGCTAGTTGGACATTTTCAGGTTGATGATGGACTTAAAATCAACTCCCAAGTTTATTGCCCATTTCTAGAGGATAGGTTTTTTTAAGCAGTGGTACAGGAAGATGTCTGTATCTTTCAAGAAGGCCATGATTTGTATGTAGGACAATGCTCCATCACATGCATCCAAGTACTCAACTGCTTGGCTAGCCAGCAAAGGCCTTAAAGATGACACAATAATGACCTGACAAACCCTACTAAGAACTTGTGGGCCCTTCTGAAATGTGAGATTTACAGTGAGGGAAGACAACACACCTCTTTGTATGTGGGAGGCTGTGGTTGCTGCTGCATGAAACGTTGTTCATCAACAGATCAGGAAACGGACAGAAACTCCATGGATGAAGTCACTGAATACAGTCCCATATGACAGCCAAAACTCCCTTTTGCTTGGTTAAATATTCAGAGATTAGATTTATTCCGCTCTATTATTTGCGGTTTCCACAAATTTACGCAAACAATAATTAGTTAGGTTCTAAGAAAAAATCTGCGCACAACTGAAGCCGCGAACTCTGAACTATGAATTCATGGGGGTTTACTCTATATAAAATTACCTGACCAGTGAAAAATGTTCAGTTTTGGTTTTTAAGAACTGCTGATATCTCTAATTTGCAAATAAAAATATTGTTCTTTAAAGCAGAATTTTAAAGGAAATGACAACACATCAAAGTAATAGAAGTGATGCAGTGGTTACAGAACTTGAATAATTCAGAGAAAACAAATCTCTTGTTCACTCAAACAAATTGGCAATAATTACCTTTGAGGAATTTCTAGTAGTGTTTTACCATCCAGCTGCTCTCATTGTGAGAGGAGAGTGTCTCTTATTTTTTCTGGAGCTGTATATATAGCATATTCAATAATTCTGACCATCTTGAGCCATTATTTGTCAAAGCTCTTACGATGTAGTGTAGACACAAAAAGAAACACCAAAGCCTTACATTCAAGATTCATTCTTAAACTTGGTCCGTACTTCTCAGAACTGTTTTACACTGAATATCGAGTTTTTGTACTGAGAACATTCACAGAGAAGATCTAAACTATTCCACCAGTTCTTCCTAAGAAGCCACACGCCTGCACTGTGTGCCACCTGGAGGGTAAATAACTCAGGCCTCTGTTGAATAGTGTCTGCGTTTTGGTCTAATAATTGTAAGGCATGTTGATGATTCATCTATGTTTAGCATGTTGCGTGTGATGAGCTTCATAAGAGTGACAGTCATCTTCCAGGCCTCATTAAGAAACTCGCTCACCTTCAGCTTCCAGGTTAACACCACACAAACTATGACGTCTTTAAAAACAATGAGTGTGTGTTCATATAGACCGGCGCGAACTTGCAGATAAGCAATAAGATGGTCACTCATTTGTCGAGTATATATATATATATATATATATATGTATATGTATATGTATATGTATATGTATATGTATATGTATATGTATAT
>JBBPCY010055844.1:0-12744 GCA_037974405.1 Brachyalestes nurse
TGTGTGGTGTGTGACCCAAGTTTGGTTATGTTACGATGTTGACCTCTGAAGATATTGGCTTCAGAGTAAAAATAGGCTAAAATCACTCCATACGTATTCATGCGTAACATCAAGGATTTCGTGCTTGGACCCCTAATAATAATCTTTGCAATTACAATAGGGTTCCTGCGCATTTCGTGCTTGGACCCCTAATGAGGCCTATAAAAGAGGTCAACCAAGGCAAACTTGACCCAAAACAAAGACATTTGACATGACTTTGCATAAACAAAACCGACAAAACAGTGGAAAACATATATAGTGGTATGGCCAAAGCAAAAAAACACAAAATACACTGACTTCCAACACATACAAACAAAAGCACCTCTGGCCAAAATCCCCCTCTGACATATGTTGTGATGTGGTACGGCCTAATATGCAGGCCCTGAGATTTAGGTGTTTCCAGCCCTCAGCCACGCCTTTGCCCAACCAGGAAGGGACCGCCCCCATGTTAAACAATGTCAGGTTAAAGCAAATGAACTGTAAATTAAACTTAATGTACAAAAATGTAATGTGAATAATTAAACATGATACTATAAGTGGCTGTGGCCCACTTCATGGCCAGTGCCTCCTTTTCTTTCATTGAATACCGCACCCCAATGGAAAACATATTTATGCTGCTGTAGGCAATTGGATGAAGGACATCAAGTGGCCCACGAGGGAGCACAGCTCTCAAACCCCTGTCGGGAGCATCAGCTTGCACAATCATCAATGTCAAAACTGTACAAAACTGGTTGCTCAATGACTGTCAGATATAATGGAAAGCTGCCATGACCTTTTCTGTCCACTGGAACTGATTTGCATGAAGTACTTACTGGAATGTGACCAAGTTTCTTCTGAACCTCAAATGGTCCTTGCTGCCCTCCCAACAGCTTGTTGTCATCACTAGGGATATGCACAAACACTTTCTGTCCTGGACGGACTGACTGGTCATACATTTATGGCATTTAGCATATGCTCTTATCCAGAGCTACGTACATTAGTGCTGAAGTAGTCCACATCTGTTCTTCATACCTGTTAAGCTATAAATCAGCTTCTGCTTTTAAGTTACTGCCAGCTAAGTTACTCACAAACCCTGTCAAAAAAAGTTGGCAGTTAATACACAAGTAAGGATAAACAGTTAAGAGGGTAAGTGCCCAAAGTTTTTTTGTTAAATATATAGATAAAGTTGTATAATACTTCCAGGACTTCTGTTGCTGTTGGGCCTCTGCCATATGTGACTGGGCAAGCTCACTCATTTTCTCTGATTGGTCTCTCATCTGCACAGCATAGGACACAACATTGAGAGAATCCCCTCTCCCCTGGTCTCCCCCCGCCCCAAATCTCTCTCAACAAAGAAAGAGCCCTGGGGTGCAAACAAGAGGTGGCGGCCAGAGATCCCAATTTGTACCACTTCTGTTGACAACCTTCCACAGCATCTGCTTCAGCATCTCTATCAGCCCATTTGTGTTACGGCATGGTTCTCAGTGCCCTGATTCCAAGCTACAAATAGACCTGTTTCAATCGTGTTTACATAGTTAGTTCCATGATCAGTCAGTATTTCATGAGGGAAACCAAGTCTAGAGAAGAGCTGCACCAGAAAAATGCAACTGATTAGGCTTTTATTGACTTCAATGGTAAAACATCATGGTACTTGGTCACATAATCTGTTACAACCAGCATGTAACAGTTACCGGCCTTACTCTTCTCTACAGGACCAGCAATGCCTATTCCAAAGCTTTCAAATGGAGTGCTTATGATGAGAAGTTGATGGAATGGAGGTCTGGAAGGAAGGCTAGTAGAGATAATTTGACACTAATGGCAACTTCTGCAGAACTGAGCGACATCTCTACATAGTCCAGGCCAAAGAAAATAAAGTCTAATGTGTCATATTTGGAGAGGATCCCACGGTGTATGTAAACCTGACCGGTTGCAGTCATACCTGAATCAGTCAAGGCCATAGACTCGGACTGCACGCGAGAATGAGGTCTGCTGGGTGGAGTGACCTGCAGGTCTGGATCCAGGTCTGTTGGTGGAGTGATTGGTCCCAGAGATGTTTGAGCTTGTACCTTTAGTTGTAGCATCTGAAAGTGATGTTGAAGTGTTTTGAACCATTATTTCTGTCATGCAGTCATTTCCCTCTGCTTCTCATCTCGGGCTTCCTGCTGTCCCATGTGCGCATGTAGGATGGCTGCCAGATCTGCCACAGTTTGCTCCTTTCCTTCACTCTTGGTCTCTTCTGGTTCCAAAGCTCTTCTTTTCTCCTCTTCACTACAAGTTGACTTTCCCTGTGCAGTTTGGCTGGCAGCTGCTTATTGCTACTTTCAAAACAAATACATTTGACATGACTTTGACTAAACGAATTCAACATCCTACAATAAAACCAAACAAACCAGCTGTATAGTGTAGATGCACTGTCATTCTGGTCTCTACAGGTGAATTCAACCTCAACAACCACACTGGAGTCCTGAGCACAACCAAGCCACTGGACTATGAGAGCAACAGCAGTTTCATCCTGCACGTGGAGGCCAACTCTGAGAGAGTTGTCTCCTCCAATCTGCGGGCACCTTCCAAAAGTGAGTTAACCACCAGAGCTGTCAACTCTGAAGTCAACTCTGAATTAAAATATTTTTGAAAAAAATAAAACCTGTACCTCTTTACAAAAGACTAAAATTTATAGGACACTAATTCTTCACAGAATAGCAGGCCATAAATACCTTAAAACAACTCATGAACGAAAAGGGCAACAAAAGGGCTATTCTGATGCATATTATATAGCTGACAGGTAGGTTGCTGACTGATGGAGGAAACAAAGTAGAATAAGTAACCAGCAAGATCTTTAACACTGTAGATTTAGCAAGCATTAGATTACTTTTACTCTTTTTTATTTTAACTACTAAGGAATCAGTGTCCATGAACTGTGATTACTCGCTTCAACAAAGGCATCCATTGGCCGTTACAGATGTCCATTCCTGTCTTTGCAAACTATACAATAGTTCTGTAGTTGTTAAAAAAAATAATTTAGTATAATTTAGCAGAATGAGTGACCTTTAATTTATCTTGGGGGTTGCTGCTATTTTTAAGATCATGTTAGGCTTTTATGTTTACCTTTACCTGCTTTCATGTATAGTGAGTTACGAATAAAACTTTTTTGTTTAAGAAGATGATTAATAAGACTCTGTCTCTGAAAAGGGACAGGAATCCCAAACAGTGTTCTATAATTCTGTGGGTATGAAGGATTAAATACAATGATTTCTGAATGTGTCATCAATCAGTAGATTACTTAATTACAGTAAATGACACTGAAAGACCTACATGAAACCAATTGCTCATGCAAGCTAGCTTTTTTAGTACTTTTTGTGTTTGCCTATTAAAATACTTCATAATGTCGCAGAACTGAGAGCAGTGGACAATACAGTACATATAAGCTATACATTTGAAATACAGAGGTACAGAGAAAAATGTACACAACATTCAATTATAATTTTATAATACAGAAATTACTGTAAAGACAGTATATTGCTGGGAATACTGCTGTCAGTAAATAAATAACTAATTTACACTGATTTTTTTTTATATCAGCTCTGTGATTTGAAAACTATGAAAGTAAATTGGTTTGTATGCAGGTAATACAGCCAAGGTGTTCATCGAGGTGCAGGACGAGAATGACCATCCCCCAATTTTCACCAAATCATTCTACCTAGCCGGGGTTGCTGAGGACACTAAGACCTTCACATCCATCTTGCAGGTTCAGGTATGTTTGAAGCTTTCTAGAACCGTTTATAGAGCATTGTTTCTCTGGATTATTTTGAGTTGGGTCACAGTAAAGTGTTTCAGCTCATATTCACTGGCACAGAATGCTAATTCATTGCCTCGACAGGACCTGTCAAGAAAGAAATGCTGAGTGGGTGTAGGTTTTGAGGGTGCCAGTGTTTCTGAAAGTTTTTGGATGTTTATTATTGGATACACAATTCTAGTGTGTAGAGGATGTTTTGGATGGTGGTCTTTATGTGTGACTTGCAAGGTTCTGTGATATTGGCTCCTCTCAGAGCTGACAACCTATAAAATGGTAAGGCCGCCCAGGTCGCCTGATACAGATCTTACCAATACTGTCGATGGTGCAGGTGATAGAGACCGCATAAAGGATAACCATAAATCACTCAGGTTTTCTCCTGAAGCAAGGAATGTCTTCATTTACCACCTCTTTTGCCCTCAGATATGTGGCTTGCACACAGCTTAGACAGCGAGCTAAACATTGGTCCAATAAGTGCTCAAAACACGGTTATGTTTGTGAGAGCATTTATTTGAGAACCACAATTTTGTAAAACTGCAAATACAAAAATAAAGATGTTTCAACGTAGAGTCATATGTTTGTGAATACATTTTAAATCACACATTGTACTCTGAACATGTGACGGTTTTGTTGATTACAGACAATAGCATCAGTAACTAACGTTTCTTTGGCATGTAAACAAAGCCCTAGCATGTCTGTTATTCAAGTTAGCAATCAACTTAGCAGAAAATGCTCTTCAAACATTTAAAGCACACAAAAGATCAAAACATAATGTGCATACAAAGTAATGTTGGCTAACAATGTAGAACTAAAGTGAATAACTTAAAACTTACAGATTGTCCTGTGTCAAGGGCATAATGGCTGTGAAAATGAGAGCACATCTTTCCCAGTCTTCCCAGTACAGATGTTTTGTCTAAAATGGCCGTTCATGTATGAAAACAGCAATACGTGGCACTGTCGCCAGATGGCAGCATAGACCACAACTGGGGGCAGTATACTGCCTGTCTGGCATCTTAAGGATGTCAAACCGAACAAACCTATGTACACAATTTAATGACATATCGAAATGATTAATTTACAGTCTCATGAGCAGTGTCCTTAGAAACCAAAAGACGACTTGGTGAATGGGGCGCATCTTGGCATCTTGGAAGTAGCATCTTGGCTTACCTTTTCCAATTACATTGACTTCTATTTTCTAACTTTGCCGTCCTTGCTAGGAAAGATTTCAGTGACAAGTCCGACTGGCCAATCATTCCTCTTCTCCTGAGCATCCTTCAGCAAAACCACATCTCTTACTTGTAGATTCAGTTGTACTGTATGCCATTTACGCCGGCCTTGGAACCCACTAATGTATTCTTTCCTCCATCATCCCCAGAATACATCAGCCAAGTACTGCACACGTCGCCACTGTCTCCTGAAGATGTCACGGCTTTCAAACTGGCCTGGTAGTACCAATGGCACACCAGATTTTTGAGTGAGCAGCATGGCAGGGGTGAGAATCGCAGGTTTGTTCTGGGTCTGACGTGAAGGGCCGCGAATTTACTATTGCAGTTACTTCAGCCATGAGCATCACTAACACTTCATGAGTGAGTTTTGCAAAGCTGTGCTGCAGAAACATTGCATCGAGAATTCAACGGGCAACGCCTATCATGCATTCTCAGGATCCAGCCGTGTGTGAAGCATAAGGAGGATTAAACTGCCACTGACACCTATTTTCCTCAAGGCACGCATTGATTTTCTGGTTGTGGCAACCCCTTTTGCCAATCCATAGCTCTTTACAGGCACTCACAAAGTTGGTCCCACAGTCTGATCTCAACAATTTCGCTGGCATTGATAAATGATGAACTGTCCATTGAAACTATGAGCTCAATGTGTATGCAACTCACACTCATACAAGTGAAAATGACAGCCCATCTCTTGGCTTCTGCTTGACCTCCTCTTTTCCTCCTTACTGTGACTGGCCAAGGGCTGAACACATCAAGGCCTACATATGTGAATGGGGGGTCTGTGCTCAATCTGTCTTCAGGCAGGTCAGCCATGATCTGTTCTTGTTGTTTGCCTCTTAGCCTACGGCAAGTGACACAATTGAAGATTGTACTGAGGAAGGTGTGCAGGATGCGTTTTGTCTGAAGTTCACTGCGCTTTTGTCAGCTGACCTCCTTCTCTGAGAAGTCCACATGTGTCTATGAATGGCTAAGTAGGCTTGACTTTTTGACTGACTCACTTCACTCGGCATGTCTGTAGTCATCTGCAAAGACCTCAGTGCGGATTGTGACTTCAGCTTGGTGTATCTGGTCTTCATCTAAGTGCAAGTTGCATAAGTGCCAGCCACGACAGGTGCCCTCTGGCGTATGCCTGAAGCACTTGACGATATGTTGAGGTCTAGCTATAGCCTTCAACAGAAGATTCCAGCTAGAGAATCTCCCAAACCTTGTGCTTCCAAGGCCTCCCTTGAATTTGACTTAGTTTTGAACCTTTGAGAAAGGCAGGTCCTCTCAGCCATGTGAAGAGAGATAACTTGCTCAGGCTTGGTTGCCTGAATTTTGATGAATGGGTACGTAATGCCACTGATGTGCTTGCGTAGATCGTCTGATGCGTTCCATGCGGTTGTGAATGTAGACATAGAACCGTTACTTCTTATTAAAAATGTAACCCAGCACCACTTTAGAGTCTGTAAAAAAGTGTACATCATCCACTGCCATGTCTAACTCTTCTAGGACTAACTCTGCTACTTCCACAGCTAGCACTGCCGTGCAGAGCCTAGGAATAGTGATGTCTGGCTTTGGAGCGAGTTTTGCCCTACCAAACAGGAAGCCCACTTCACTGTCAATATTTGTAAGCTTCAGGTGAGCAACAGCACTCACAGCTTTCGTGGATGCATCACAGAAAATCTCTTTCTTCCGCATTGTTGATGAGGGAGTTGAGGTGTACATCCTTGGGATGTTCAGCTGGTGTAAGTGCTTCAGAGAATCTTTCAATTTTTCCAGTCGCCCTTGTTTTTCTTTTGGCAGTTCAGCATACCAATCACAGACATCAGAGGAAATGTCCCTCAGGATGAGACGACCTTCAATGCTGATGGGCGCTGCAAAGCCTAGAGGGTCGTACAGGCTGTTAATGATTGACAGCACGCCACGCTTTGTAAATGGCTTTTCACTCACCACCGTTTGGAATGTGATAAGGTCTGTAGTAAAGTCCCATCCTAATCCCAAGCTACGCTGCATGGGTGATGAACTCCAAGATCGAGGCCCTTTAGGTTGGTAGCAAGATCTTCATCTGGAAAGGCACTTGCAATAGTAGGGCTATTGGAGGAAATCTTGTGTAAGCGTATATTCGACTGTGCTAGCATTTCCTGGGTCCTGTGCAACACATCGATAGCCTCCCTTTTGCAAGAGAAAGATTTCAATCTATCATCTACATAGAAGTGACATTCGACAAATAGTCTTGGGTCTCTACCATATTCTTCCTCCCCCTCAATGGCGGTCCTCTTCAGTCCATAAATTGCGACTGATGCCAATGGGCAAGTTCCAAACACTGTCTTCAAGTGAATGAGGCTTCTTGTGAATGGGGCATTGTTAATGTGGACCAGTGAAGGGTGTTTTAGCATTAGCATCAGATGTCTCAACCTAAGTTTTGTTGGCTGAGATGGAGGCTCTGACTTTTGTTTGCCTTACAAACGTCTTTTCTTCTTTTGGGAAGAAGCGAGTTGTAGCTTTGCAACGTGAAACTGGGATACGTTTTCATTTCAGCCTGACTGTTAACAAACTTGACAAAATATGAGAAAGGTGGATAATGAGCATTATGTTCTTTCTTGTATCTTGTTCCCTGTTTGACCCGCGCTACTTGAAGACTACTTTTCTACTATAGGGTTTATTCCTCTTGATGTATCAAGAAAAACAAGGTCTGGTAAGTAACCTACATGCTTTGCTGCTAGTTGCTCAAGAAGAAGATCAGCCAGCTCCTGTAGGAGGTGGTCATCTTTGTGAGATACTTTGGGGGAAACGCTTGAACAGGGAAGCTTCAATGACCTCGGATGAGCCATAGTTCTTGTCCAGCCGTTGCCACAAATGCCGAAGGCCTGCCTCTGGGTCGTTCACATAGACTGCTCTGATTCTTAGTGCATGTTGAAGAAACTCCCCGTCGAACCACTTTGTAAGCAAATCAAGCTCCATGCTGGCTTTAAGGTTCAGACCATCGATGGCGGTGTGAAACATGGATTTCCAGGGTATGTAGGTTTCTGGTTTGTTGTCAAAAACCTTAAAACCTGTTGTTAGAAGGTCGCGATGTGCGAGGTAGGCAACGAGGTCTGAAATTTATGCCGGTCTGTACCTGCTTTTTATGTGGGCATTATCTGGTCGAATGCAAGTAGCGGGTGAAGCGTGGTCAGGCTAACACTCAACTGAAAAGCATTCAGGTGCATACCAGGTGGATAGTTGCAGCACACGTCGGTCTTGATAACATGTGTCATCATGCTCAGACTGAGGTTCCCTAGAGACTTTTCCTGTTTTATGCTCAATGTTAAAGTGAGTTCTAACATACTCTTCGATGCATCTGGTAGTTCCAGGTGTCGTGACCGGGTTGCCTGGGCCGATTGACTTATTTTGTTCTAATGGATCTTGAGCTGCTGCCTTGAAAACCCAGGCCGCAGAAACAGCAGCTTCAGTCTCACCTTCTTGCTTCAGAGCATTTAATCTTGCCTCAATCCATGCTTTCTCAACCTCTATGTCAATTTGACGTTTGGCGAATTCAGCTGTGGTGCAGGCAGCTTCAGCCACAGCTCATGCTTGTGCTGTTGCTTGGTTTGCATCCAAGCTATGCGAATGACACGAGGCAAACGATTTAACAGACAAGCACTCTGACCTAACTTCCAACTGTTACAGTGGGAGATTAAGTTCTCTGGAAAGCTCTTGACGTGTCAATAATCTTTTTACTCTTCTGCCCTCAGATATGTGGCTCGCACACAGCTTAGACAGCGAGCTAAACACAGGTCCAGTAAGTGCTCAAAACACGGTTATGTTTGTGAGAGCGTTTACTTGAGAACCACAGTTTAGTAAAACTGCAAATACAAAAATAAAGCTATGTTCCAATGTAGAGTCATATGTTTGTGAATAAATTTTAAATCACACATTGTACTCTGAACATGTGACGGTTTTGTTGATTACAGACAATAGCATCAGTAACTAACCTTACTTTGGCATGTAAACAAAGTCTTTGCCTGACTGTTACTCAAGTTAGCAATAAAACACAAGATCAAAACGTAGCGTGCATCTTCCCACTACAGATACTTTGTCTAAAATGGCCGTTCATGTATGAAAACGGCAATACTGTCACCAGATGGCAGCATAGACCACAACTGGTGGCAGAATACCACCTCTCCTCGATTTATTTCTCGTGCCATTTCTCGTGGATTAAAGCAGGGATAACCAACTCCGGTCCTGGGGGGCCGTGGTCGAGCACATTTTGGTGATTTCCCTGCTCAGAAACACCAGTTAATTGTATGGTTTAGTGAGTGTGTTTGAGGAGAACCACCATCAAACTGTGCTGGACACCGGCCCTCCAGGACCGGAGTTGGACCAGAATTTCCCCACAATGTTATTGGCATTCTGAAGTTTGCATGTGGAATTATGCACTGGAGCTACAAGACTAATAAGCTTATATTACATGATGTTTATAACCCACCAATAGACTTGATTTGACACTGTATGACTTTTTATTTTATTTATGAAATCAACAAAAGTTTGTCATGCAATGTTAGACACCACATTATCAGCTGAGATCATTAAGATTAACTTGTTCACGAGCCACTAAAACGGAAAATCGCGTGTTTTACTTGTTTTACCTATTGGAAAGTAATTCTTACAGGATATATTTTATTAATTGAAAATTATAGTTACTTGTTAGTTTTTCAGTGCCTGTTTCTAAAGTGCAACTCCTGCACATTTTATGGGCAAATTTGTTTAAAAAATATAATGAAAATGTTTAAGTAAATGGATATTCAATGGCACAAAATTATGTACAAGTTTCATATTTATATCCTACTACATGACACAGCATAGAGCCATCTTTGTTTCTGATCTACTGCCTGGGAGACCCGGGCTAAGTAAGTACCACTCGTGACTGTGCGAGTGGACTGAGTGAATTTTGGAAATTCACCCAATCTTGTACCGTGTATTATGCAATGAGTGGGTTTTGGTGGCTTATGCTATTGCACATAAAGAGGTAATGTAAAAATATGCCAATGGTAGTGTTACCAAAGTGAATTTTGGAAATTTGCTCTTCAATTTTGGGGTTGAGGTCCCTTTGAATAGGGCCAGCTATTATTGCTGTGGGGACAATCGGCTCAGGCTCAGAGTCATTCACCGGAATGGTGGGGCAAGGCACCCGCTTTCCCGCTCTTTGACCCCGGTCTGTAGGTGATGTTGAAATCAAAACAGGTGAAGAAAAGTGCACAGTGCGCTTGCCGAGGGTTTAGCCATTTAGCTTGCCGGATATATTCCAGGTTACACTGACCAGCGTACACGGTGAAGGGGTATCTCGCTACCTCCAACCAATGACGCCACTCCTCTAATGCTGCTTTGACCGCAAGCAGTTTGTGGTTTCCGATGTCATAATTACGTTCTGCCTTGGTCAGCTTCCTCAAGAAGAAAACATAGGGTATCTCCGAGAGCACCGCACCTAGATCAACCTCAGATGCACCTAAACCAGTCTACCTCGACAACAAAGGGCTTTGTTGAAGCTGATGTGTTTTTGTTTATTTCTAAGGAGGTCCGTGAGCGGTGCTACCACAGAGCTGAAACCCCGGATGACCCTACAATAAAAGTTGCCGAAACCCAGGAACCTCTGCAGGTTTTTCACCGTCTGGGGCTCTGGCCACTCATATACAGCTGTCACCTTCTTTTCATCCATCCCCACCCCACTCTGACTAATTCGATAACCAAGGAATGAGACCTCCCATATATGGAACTCACATTTCTCTGCTTTCACGTATAGTCCACGCAAGAGCAGGTGATACATGTTCTGCCATATTTCTTGAATAGATTAAGATGTAATCTAGGTAGACTACCACAAAACGGTTTAGCATGTCCCTGAATATGTCATTCATGAAGGCTTGGAAGAATGATGGAACGTTTAAGTGATAACAGTAATGGCCAGAAGTGGTGCTAAAGGCAGTTTTCCATTCATCACTTGCTCGGATATGCACTAGGTCGTACACGCTCCATAGGTTGAGCTTGGTGCAACTGCTCGACCCCATGAGCTGATTGATGCACTAAATACTTTGGATAATTCCTTATACTGTTCTGGGATTTGGATGGGATGGTTTGCCCATGGGCTTTCTATGGACGTGGCACATGATGAACTAGCGGCTTTTTGCAAGTTTGCTTACACCTTGGTAACACCTTGATTTCAGCAGTCTGCCAGTTTATCGTACTATTAACCACGGGACCCCATGGCTACGGAAGGCTCTGCACATTCTAATACGTAAAATTGAATCTTTTCTTGGTGAACAGTGGCTAGGATAACATGGATCACAGCCTTCCTGCTAATCAAACGTCCATCTAAGGCTCTAACTGGAACCAGAGTCCTGGAACATACAGCTGTGATCTATGCGGGAGGTGGACGGGTCAGTACTGGCTGTGGGGATGGAGTGTTCTGGAGGGTGAGCACTAGATTAGCCACAACCTGCATAAGCTGATCCAGCCTGCCCTGATGGTCAGCGAGCTGCTGGTTCGTCGGCGGGCTGTTGTCTCCTGGCAGAGGGATGCCTGCTGCGTCCCCGTGATAGGTGCTGTCTTCTGTCATGTCTGCCACGGGGAAGGAGGACGCACAAGCAGGAGTAACGTAAACACAAGGGTTTTAATGTCAAAACAAAGCCCTGCCCAGTAAGAGCTATAAAACAAACAGAAAGGGTCTT
The DNA here is from genome assembly GCA_037974405.1 of Brachyalestes nurse. NCBI lineage: Eukaryota > Metazoa > Chordata > Actinopteri > Characiformes > Alestidae > Brachyalestes > Brachyalestes nurse. The sequence continues at coordinate 11,718 of JBBPCY010055844.1, forward strand.
CTGCTCCGGGGCCAGTTAAGGAACACAGATGTGGCATAAGTGACTTTTTGGTTTCATTGAAAGCTTTATTGTTGGGAACAATTTGCAAGGAGAGAGTAATGCTGGGCATACACTGTGCGATATTTGGCCCATTTTGAGACGATTTTTCACTTGTGTGACCATTTTGGAGATCGGGCCGAGTTTCACCTTAATCGTGTGTCGTGCATCGTGTAGTGTACATGAGGTAAAGAGAAGCGATTAACACCTCATGACCAGCTGCCGATCAGCAATCGTATGGTCGCAAGAAAATCTAACCTGTTTGAAATCCTGGTCGCCCCTCGCGAGGGTAGCACCGATTTAACACAACCTCTCACACTGCGCATGCGCACACACAGAAATGGAAGTGAAAAAGACGGAGCAGCATGGCAGCGCAGCGTGTGATCTGGACACAAGGAGACCCAACTTGTAGAACTTTGGCAAGCTCATCCGAGCCTTTTCGATGTGGCCTCACAAAATTATCACGATCACAACAACCATGAAAAGAAAAAAACGTACTGCCCACGTCTGCCCACCCATTTCCTTGTCCATACACGCCATCGGCTTTTACTTTTAGACATTTCTGCGCACAGAACGCACAAATTGCCAAGGCAGCACGTTTCTGTTTACGTTACAGTTCCAGAAACAAGAGTCCCACGTGTCGTGTATGGACGTATAGTATGAGCAGACAGGTCGCATCAGAGCATCGGGCCCAGTGTTGTGCCTGAACGCGTTCAATGAACGGCTTTCATTGAACACGTTCCTAATTTTCATGAACGCTGAACTGAACGAGACGGTTTACAAATTATGAATGTAACTGTGAGTGACGTTCACTCTCGCGAGACTGGGAAGTTCGGATCTTTTCAGAGAGCCGGCTCTTGTGGCACGGCTCCCAAAGAAGAGGCGGTTCTTTTGGCTCCCAAACGGCTCTTCGCTTATTATCATCATCTGTAGCCTCATATTTTAGCCCAACTTGGCAAATATGAATGCTTTGTGTGTTGATAAAAAGTGA
>JBBPCY010055855.1:0-12744 GCA_037974405.1 Brachyalestes nurse
ACGACACAGTTCTGTTCCTACGACAGTGATGTAACCCAAACATAAAAAAAAAACAACTAAGCCACACAAAAAGGAAAATGACATAAATATACTGTACTTGTACACTGTACTGTACTGAGGGACGGCAACTCCCTCACTCATTCGCCACATTACTGTGTTACTAGTTTGCCCACATGGTCCATAAGTACAACACTAATGTCATGACCCGAAACACTCAAGTCTCAATTTTTTTAGCGGTTTTATGAGAGTGAACTTGAAACGTCACATGTCGAGATTGTTGTAACACGAGGACCCCCTGTATATATATAATGTAATGTAATGTGACTTGTTCAAAAAGCAGTATGGACTGAAATTCTTTGGGAAATCTATACTTCAGCGACTCTTTGGATCCTCTGGAAAGCTGCGACAACGCATTTTCTTTTTGACAGCTAGGGACCGCCAAACTGTAGGCTGAAAGGGTGGTCACACATAACTATGCTCATGGCTGTGACAAGCATGACCATTTCTTGTTTTGTATTTTCACATACATACAAAAAAACATAAAAAGTTGTGAGCTCCTCTCTTCTAGGAGGTGGCTTAACAAGGTAGATGTGTCTTTTAAAGGAGACAACAAGGCTCTGTTTATACACCAAATATGATTTCCTAAATGTAATTTTCTCCACTTGAATGTTCAGATTTCGAGTCACAAGTGACCTACTCTGAGTTTCAGAGTCACATTTACTCACATCCACTTTGGTCACAATTGCATGAATGCAGGGGTTTGTACATTGACTAGGAAAGAAAATGTGTTTCCCATTACAAATATCCTTTAAAATGGTAGGGTGAGATATCAGAGGTGAAAAAACCAATGATCCTACATCAGCACTTCACACTGAGAGGTTTCATACTCCTAAGCCAAGACCACAGCTCTGCTCTGGCGTACCTGTGGAAAAAGCCATAGTGTTTACACACCTGCTGTGAGGTGTATTTATGGTTCTGGGAATAAGCGATGAACCATGTTCTGACAGCCTCTCTCTCTCACACACACACACTTCCAGAACATGTCCACACTAATCCAAACCTTGCAGCTGTGTTTTCAGAAGCATGGTATCATTTAAGATTTCCTCTTTCAGCTTTGAGAGGGAGACTAGTTTTGCTTTATTGCAGCACTGTTGAAATCATGATGGGCAAAGCAAACAGTTGTATTCAGTCTCTCCCTTTTGCTTTCTGCAGTCTCTTCTGTAGCCCAAGTCCTTAAAATAGGTTTGCAAGATTCCCAAAAGGAGCTTGAAATTGAGTTAAGAATGAAGACAGATCGCCCAGAGAGGATATGTGTCACAGACGTGCTGCCTTTTATTCACGATCAAAAGGATTTGTAGAAAAGGAGTAAGAAATAGACTCTCCACTGCAATCCCGTTTTTAACACCCTAAAGGGAATCCCCAGTACCGTCCTAAGAGCTGTTCCATTAATGGTTATGATCAAATTATGTTTATCAGATGATCCTTTGGATAGGTTACAGATGGAATCCACCTAAGTGTAGACTTCAGCTGCAGAAATCAAAATCATAAACTCATGAAGTTTGGTTTCCAAATCAGACAAAGATGGTAATAAGTTGAAAAAAAGCTGTTTGCTGCTCAGAGTAATTAAATACTTTAAAAAAAAATAACATTTAAAAACTACACTCAATTACTATGTAAAACTGAACTGTTAATCACAACTACTGATGTACCTAGTTTTTAACTATCAATGACATTTATAACTGAAAGCAAGCGTTGAATGGATTCCATCTACAGAAACTGTTGTCAATATTGAGCTAAACTACACTCACTTGGTGTGTAAAATCTGACTTTCATCAGTCCGTTATACACAACTGCTGATGTAACTTATTTATTTAGGTACATTCCATATTCACCCTTCCTGCCCTTCCCTCTTCATCCTGCCAGTGGCACCCCAGGTAACAGTCAATGGAACAGAAAATATCTCTAAATGTTCAGAACCGACATTCTCAAGTTACATTTATTACATGTTGTAATGACGCTATACAGCTTTGATTAAAGTTCCCACAATGTCGTTATACAATGTTATACTTATATGTATGATGTTATCTGAATGTTATGGGGTTTTTTGTTTTTGGTTTTTTTTCGGGGGGGGAGGCTTTAAGTTAGAGGAATATATCCCCCCCTGCAAAAAAATAAAAATAAAAAATAAAAAAATCACAAAATAAACAGTCTAATATTACACAGTCTTGACAAAAGTTGCCACAATGTTAAAACAATATGTACAGACTTTTATATATGTGCAGATTGTTTTATTTTTTTAATTTCTGGAAACACTCTAATTTAGGGAATCAACATCCTTATTTCTTACTGAGCTATTCATCTGTCCACTCACTCTGGTCACTCTGATGCGTACTCAAAGCAGGGGTCACAGTGTGGCAAGTGGATCGTCTGAAAGCTGGGTTGCTTTTGTTTTTGATGGAGCTACATAGAGTCATAATTACTGGTGGAAACAGGTCAGTTTCTGCATTACAGCTGCTTCATAAACACTCATGTAGAATTATCCACACGTGGCAAGAAAAAGTGGCCTTATTGAGAACAATGGAGGGAACACACTGTTACCACTGTCAAAGCTACAATTACCCTTTATTTATTACTTTCCACAAGCCACTAAAAGCATGTGCAAAATATTTGGGAATGGTTATTTCCCAATGAAGCACAAGCAGCACTGATGGTGAATACAGGAGTGATCAGAACACAGAGCTGACTAATCGCAGCTTATTTAAATCAGACATCTTCAAAATTAGCAATGGCATTTATAACTGAAGGCAAGTGTTGAATGGAAGTGTTGTGCTATTTTCCACAGTCACACCAAGTCTATGCATGTTTCAATCTTTTATTATGACTTGCTATTTCTCAAAGGAGCAGTAACATGGAGTAAAATTACACTGAGAGCTTAAGTCAATAAGAAGTTTCTTTTTTTTGAGTCTTAGTTCAGATCTCAGGACAAACAGTACCTCTGCATGTGGGTTCTGGCATGAAAATCCCCGGAAAGGCCAAGAGCACCCCGTTGCAGAGTCTCCAGCTCAGCTGTGTTTACCACGTTTTCCTCGCACAGTTCAAAAGGCCATTTTCACGGCACTCTTTCCACTCAAACAAATACATAAACACGCTCTTTCAGTGAAAACAAACCGCACCTAACTGCTTTATTCGCCGTCATCGGTTCAGCATTTTGGATCACAGCTTGCCATCTGTGCCTTCTGCGGCCTGCCGTTCCCAGCGCAGCCTTCTGACCTTTGACCCCTGCCCCTTGACCCCTGGAGCAGCCATTAGCAACTGAGACAGGCAGCTGAAACCGGACACCCAGTGTTACACACTGCCTGATTCAGGCCGAGACCCAGAGAGCACAGGTAGCATGACCTTTCCCCTGCTAATGAAATTAGCGCTTAGCAAGTTAGCGCCGGGGTCATGGAGTGGGGTCAGCCGAGAAAGAGAGAGACTCTTATTCCCAGACGAGGGCTGGCGAGCCAATCTGGAGAGCGCTTGAGGAAATTACGGGGAGCTAAGAGCAGAAGCTGGGCTGCTAATGAGGAGCAGACTGGTGGCCAGCTCAGGGGGAAGGCTCAGGATAGCCTTAGGGCTTCTTCCCCTTCACAACTTGCTACAGGTCATTATTATCACTTGTGTGTGCTCATGTATAGGACAGTGGGAGACTGTATGACAGAGCCTCGATCCACTTTTCAATCCATCTGACACAGTGAAACACCCATCTAAACAGTACGTCTGTCCCAATGAAACGTCTGTCCAGTAACTAGAAGTTTTCCTCCCACGGCTGCTGCTAATGCGTGTAAAAGGCAACAAACAAACAAAACTAGATGCATTTCCATGAGAAAATGCAAAGTGTGATTGCATGCTTGCTATAAATCCACAGTTTTGACCTAGCGGTTCGGGTGTTTGCCCTGCGATCAGGAAGTCGTGGGTTCGATTCCCAAGATGGCTAAGTACCTCTGAGGTACTCTGAGTAAGATACCGTCCCCACACACTGCTCCCCCACACACACTGCTCCCCCACACACACTGCTCCCCGGGTGCTCTGTTCCTGCTGCCCGCTGCTTCACTTGGTGAATGGGTTCAATACAGAGGTAGAATTTTGTGCTGTTCATGTATGACAGAATGGTCACTTTTTCACTTGGAGACTCAAACACTGGTTTTATGGATTTGAACCCACACTCTTCTGAGTCTCTTCAGTCAGTGCCTGACCCAACAAGGAGGGTGCCAACTCACTGGCTCTTACCAAGCCATTTATGGTTAAGGACGACTGAATGCGTAGCCACATTCATAAGCTGATTATTTCTAATTAAACCACAACGAACCATGCCACGTGTCTTTTTTTATAACTTTTTTTTTATAGCTTTAGTGTCTTTTATGAGTCTGCTGTGTTTTGCTCTGCATTTGTGATTCTCTGTGTTTTGTGTGTTTCTGGCTGCCTTAGCCGTGATGTCATAGACTCTCTCTCCGATTCATATTTTGAAGTTGAGTCGACTGTCCCCTCTCTCTTCCCATCCAATACATAGCCAATACATTTTTTAAACATCAATCTCAGCCCCAGATCAAAAATCTGAATACATGAGCACTGCGCCAGATATTAACTGATGTTTTGACATTGGAACCATGCCAATATTTCAAAAACAGTAGGAGGAGAACAGGTACCAAATTCCAGCTATAAAAAGAAAAACTGGAAGAAGCTGATGCAATTACTGTACTAAGCACCAAAACAGACACAGCTGACTTTTCTAATTTCACGATAAGGTCTACCAAGCAATGTGGACGTGCTGAGCTTCCTCACCCATCTTCCATTAAAGATCGATGCCTCAAGCGCCGTCGGGCCATGAGTCACAATTGTGGAACCGAGGACCCCCAGCCGAGGCGTCTGTAGACATGCCTGTTCCCTAACCTTGCCTCGAGGGGCCTGACTAACATCCTGCAGAGGTAAACAACTGCCACTCGGGTCCTCGATCCGGCTTCACACACTCTGTCTCGCTGCACAAAGTGCTGACTCAGCAGCTGAGTTATGTAGTTAAGTGCAGGCTAATGTGTGTGTGCCTGTGTTTGACTACATGTCAGTGTGATGGGCATGTTTGGTGATTCATGCCTGTGTGCGGTGGGGTGTCTGGCTGAGCCATGGGGGGAATTCAGCGAGGCGCCCTTCTTATTATTTACCGTAGTAACAAATATACTGTAGCAATAAACAAAAGTAGGGCCATGATCATGATATATTACATTAAGATATGTTTTCTTAGTATTTCATACATATTGGAACATGGAACAACAACATCTATCTTAAATGCTGGTTGGAAGGGATTAGTTTTACAAGAGGAGGTGGGATGATGAAATTTTACCCCGAAGCTTCTGTAACATTTACGACTGGATAAGAAACCTCATAAATTACAGAGATGGTTTCGGCTACTTCATTTACACATTACAGTCATACTGAGTTCATCAAGTTCTATTTCTATAAGTTATATGGTCAGCTTCTTACAACTAGAAATCATGTCTGAATGCTTTATTTCAACTTTGTCTTTTATTTTGACCATCTACCTAACTGCCATAAGTGAATATGGTGAGACATTAGCTACGGTTTTACAGACAATTGCCATATTAAATTTAGCATATTTTAAAGTCAATTTAAGGGCATTTTTACAAACAGAGAGCCCTGGATCAGACAGCATTCCGAGTGATGATTCTAAAGTGAAAGCAAAATATGGCCCAGGATTACGCTTAGTCCTTGTTTCTTATTCTAATAGGGGTTCTCCACTGACTGGTACCAGCTCTGTTTGGTTCAAGTCTACTGGCTTTTTTTGCTTTTCCATAACTAAAATCTGGTACCTGGTACCCAGTACCATTCTTGGTACCACCTTGGCCGAGGTTCCAAGCGTGCTGAACCGATACTAAATGATGACGTGTACGTACTGATTACTGGTTACTGATTGGTGGTCGCCACTGATTGTTATGTCAGTGTTGTTGACTGAACCCAGACGAGCCATCCGGCAGGATACTACTTTCTCTGCCTCAGCTTCTTGACAGTGAGTGTTAGCATCGGGAAACTTATTAATTATAGCAGAATGGAAGGCTGTGCCTTGGTCGAATAAAAAGGTCAGCACATTTCTGTCATTAATCGCGAATGACAAAATTCAAAGGGAGCTAGATGGGGCAACCAGGAATGAGAGAGTTTTCCAAGAGGTCTCTTGTCTCATGGCTTCTTTCGGCTACAAAAGAACATTTCAACAATGTCGAGATAAAAAATGAAAAGCGATTACAGGTCTATCAAGGACCACAAAGGCCAGTGGAAAACTGTAGGTCAGAAATCAAACTGAACAGAGTAGAACCGAACTGAACCGAACCGAGCTGGTACCAGTCAGTGGAGAACCCCCATAAAATGATCTTAGCCTTGATCCTTAATGTAGTTATATGCTTGAGGAGATAGGACAGTACATATCAGTCTGATTAGAGCCATGAAGAATCCAAGCAACTGTGTCTTAAGAACAATTGTGAAAAACTGTATTTACAAATATGGCCATTCACTCTGTATTCATTTATCTTGGATTATTTCTACAGTTTGTTTTATAGCAGGTAAAAGCTGCTGGAATCTTTCCTGAGCTCATTACTGGCATGAGGAATTCAGATGGGAACAAAATCCCAGAGATCCCGGCAGTAATTACATTATCCCGTGTTAAACTAGTCCCATCTGAATGGTACTTTAGACGAGTTATAGAGAGCCTGTAAACAACAACAAATGCACTTTATGCATTTTCCAAACACAAAGAAAGAAGCTGATTGAATGTCAGTCCATTATTCTATTATCTTGTGTTAGTCATTTATTTAATACTTAAAGGCACGTCCCGTTCCCTCTTACGTCGTTTACTGTTTGAAACTGTAGCTTTTTTAAAGGTAGTACTGTTTTTATCAGCCCAAGCCTTCTCAAAAGTCAATGCTCAAATCCAAAGGTGTATTTGTGTGTATGCGTGTTAGGACTAGTCGTTTAATTGTCTAGGGCAGAATGATGTAAATGAAATACACCAGACTCCTGTCTCCTCCTCTCCTCTCCCTTTCTAATCCTATGATAAGCCAACCCTCCAGTCTTTCCTATACAAATAAACCAAGTGACCTTTCCACCTTTTTCAACTTCAGTACTGTGCATGAAGACTACAGCACTGGATTAGCACTGAAGTAACACAAACACGTCCAGGACCCGGACCCCCCCTCAGCCACTGGCATGTAGCATAGACTCTGTTTCTTTAAAGGAAAGTTCATTGAGGCCGAAGCAGGTGGCAGCTGTAAATTCCAGCATAACTCTAAATTTAGTGTCAATCCTTAATTGTTAAATAAATGACATATGACCTCATAAAGCTTTCGCAGGCACTCGGGGAGCCGGCGCAGCCAAGAGCCATTTGAGGGAAAGTCTGACAACACAAGAAAACAGCAGCCATTAGAAAGTGGCGTGGGGGCTTGATTTCATTCTGAGTGTGTCCTGTTTACATAAGGCTTTTGGAGTGGTTTTGACCTCATTGGTATTTTTAACCAGCAGATGGAACTCCCCTTCTCCCCTCATCCCTGAAAACCCCCTCTGGCCAAGAACCAGAGAGAGAGAGAAAGAGAGGGAGAGAGAAAAAGAGAGAGGGAGAGAGAGAAAGAGAGAGAGAGAGAGAAAGGGAGAGAGAATGTGGTGGAATAGAGAGGAATGGGACAAAAATGAGGAGGGAGAGGGGGGAGAGAGAGAGATACTGAGAGAATGAAAAAAGGGAGAACGAGTGACACAGAGATGGTCAGAGGTATGGAGGAAAGAGAAAAAATAAGAAGGGAGAGACAGACAGAGTGAGAAAGGGAGAAAGAGATAAAGGAAAAGAGAATGAGTGACAGATACAGTGAGAGGTAGGGAGGAAAGGGAGAAAAATAGGAGGGAGGGAAATAGAGAGAGAGAATTTAAATTTGTTTTCATCCACCTTTAACATCACTGAGATGCTATCACTTCTATTAAATAAGCACAGCTGCTAGCAATACACACACACACACACACACACACATTTTTTTCTTGTTTTTTTTCTTCCCCTTTTTAGTCCCACCTTCTCCTTAGGGAAGTCGGCTCATTAGGGGTCTTCACAGTACACACTAATCTTTAGAGCGCCATCCGCAGACATGGCCGTCAGATAAAACTCTGCTGTTAATTACGTCCAGGAGAGAAGAGAGGCAGCAAAGACGTGATGAGATGGAGGCGATGAGAGAGAGAGAGAGAGAGAGAGAGAGGGAGAGGGAGAAAGAGAGAGAGAGGGAGAGGGAGAAAGAGAGAGAGAGGGAGAGAGAAGGAGAGAAATGTGTGTTTAAGTGCAAAGCGTGTGAGAGGCCTCGGGTGAACCAGGCCCTGCTGGCAGGAGCTTATCAGCTTCCTGAGGGGAAGAGAAGAGAAAGAAAAGGCGCTATCGCTCCGAGTCGTGGGGAGGCTCCAACTAGGACAGAGTCACCACAGCCCCGTGCTCGGCGGCAGAGTGGAGTCGAGGCAGGCCTGGAGGAGGCAGGGTGTAGTGTGTGTACAGGAGATCCTTATCACTGTGTGTTTGAGCCGAGTTCGCATTTTACATTGTAGCTGAAGCCATAAATCTAAAAGGTGCATACAATGGCCAGTTCAGATATGTGTTTAAGGTCTTACCTCCTATATACTGTGCTGGTCAAAAGTTTAGACACACCTGACTGAATGCTTTAAAATATCTCAATATTATCAATAATATCTGTTTATTAAAAGATGTTTTTACTTTTATGACCAGCTGTGAATGGAAAAATATGCACTGAGCTAATATTAGTCAAATATGTTTAGAAAGCTAAAAGCTAAAAACAGCAAGGTGGCTACCTGGCTATCTAGATATTTTACCCTTACCTTCACCTTTTTGGCTGCTTTTCTCAGACTGGAACAGCAAAGAAAAACCTACATGTCATGTTTTTTTGTGCTGAATAAAGATAGAATCTTTGTTTCTCTTTTGATTTTGAAAGGAGGAAGGGAAACATCAATCTAATGCTAGCTTGGTTGTATAGGCATTCCAGTAGTCCCCTGAAGTTGTGACACCATTCTCTAGTCAATATCATACCTATACTAGGAACTCCAGAAAAATTAGTGGAGTTTTTGAACATCACCTCAAACAAAATTGTTCCAAACCTGATATGTTTTGTAGGTCATCTACAAAAAATAATGTTGCCAGGTCCTAAAATATGAATATCACTACCTACAAGTTAACACTGCTACACACTGAACTGACATGATAAGTCTGGCTACTGCTAAAACTAAAACATCCCACACAACTTTATCAAGTGTGGAAGCTAAGTTGGGAGAAGTAGAGTACAGTTTGAGTAGCTGTGGTTCATATATAATAGTGCTGAAGTGTAATAGTAGACCTACTTTCATGCAACATAATTGCAGTGTGCAGGAGTGTTTGCATGCTAGCATAGATGTAGCTCTATTCGTTATTATTCAGCCATGGAAAAAAATGAGAGACCACTGTTCGTACAATTTGTGGAAGTGTGTGTGTAAAATGCTCAGGTTGCTATTCTTTTATGAACTATTGCAGTGTGTGTAAAAATAAGCAACATCTCCATATGTGTGGTATGTGTTTTATGTGTTATAGTGTATGAAACAATAGTGACACATTTTACACAGACACGCAAATTACAAAAGCAATAACCTGAAAAAAGGGTCTCTTTGTTCCATGGCTGTATATACGTGATTATGTATTTTGACTGCTCAGAGTATTCCATGACACTTGGTGCTGAAACGAACACAGGACAAAACATATCTGCTTTGGAACTGTTTTTGAGCAGCGATTTTCAACAATACCATTCATTTTTCCCATAGAGAGCAAAAACTTCAATACTGCTTCTTGCCCTAAAAATCTTTGGCTCCTCGAAGGGCCTTTCAGTGAATAGCTCTTTAGAGAACCATTTTTGCAAATGAGATGCATACTTAACTTTTCATGCAAAGGTACTACATAAGAAAAAATTTCAAAAGATGAAAGTTCACTGTGGAAGCAGAAGGGTCTGTCTGTGGAATTTGTACTAATTTAAGTTAAATAGTGAATCTGATATTTGTGCATGATTTTTTTCCTAAATAAAAATGTTAATAGAATAAAAATACAATTTGTTGAAATGCTCCTTCACTTAAGGTTCGAGAAACCAGCAGGATCTTGGAATGTCTGTGTCTTCTTCAGATCTGTAAGTGAAACATCTCTGGTGGCTCTTTGCAAAGTTCAGAAAGTGCAGTGTGTGGGAAGGTGCATTGAGGTACAGATGGAAAAATAGAAGGATAGAATTTTTTTGACACATTTTGGTCGCTGTATAAATCCACCTGTGCTGTTTCATACTTGTGTGTTTTTCCTTTTATCTTTAAATGAAAAAGAAATAAACAATGTTAAATAAATCATGAAAAGACATTTGTGAGTAAGGTACAGTATCTGTGTTATTACAGAGATAAACAGAGAACACGGTAACCTTGGACAGAAATTCTTTCGAGTGTCACTCCTAGACCCTCAATACAAAATGAACTGAATCCAGATCTAGTTGACCCACACAGAACATGACAACCGCCGCCTGTAACGGACTGAAAGGAAACCAGAAATGGAAATTTGCTAACACCAGATCCTCGTGACCCAGCGATAACATGCTTTGAAGAGGTAATGGAAGCTTGTTGTTTTTGGCAAGCCTTATGAAGTATCAAGGCCGTAATTTACATCGCCGCTGTGAAAGAGTAGCTTAATATGAAGAGCTAAGCAGAGAACTTCCTCTCTGTAATCAGAGCAGCATGGAAATCTCATACACACAGGGTTTAACACTCTGCAGCTTTCTCAAAGAAGTGTATAGAGGTCATTGCCGTCAGCTAATAGATCACTGCAGTCGTGGCAGGTATCCTGAGCAAATTTGCTCTGGCGCATTAAATAACAGCTCAACAAACCTGTGAGTACAAGTTCTCGCACCTTCAGAAAGAGCATATTACAGTTTTCACTTGGACTGATAGCTCACTATACTTCCGCTCAAAGGCTAAACTTTAATCACCATTTTGGTTTGAGCATCTGAGGATCAGTTTTATCTTGTCTTAAGCTTGTCTTGGTACAACTAGGAAATAAAACAGTGTGAAAATTACAGCAAGTACAAAATCCATAATGCAGAACTTTTAAGAAGTGTTTCCTCAGGTGTTGGTACTTTGTAGGACAGTTTAAATTTCATCTAATGCCAGTCTCACAAGAGTCACTTTATCATCTTAATCTCTTTCTCGGATCTGTCCACTTTACCATTAAGAGAATTTGCAATGGTTTACTCAAAGGTTTTTGTCATGGCTGTAGTAAAACCTTATGCAAGTAAATTCTGGTTGTTTTTTCCTCATTAAAAAGAAACCACTGCAATTTCTCCTAGACAGCAGTCAAATTAGATGAAAAGACAAAAGTAACATTGCTTAAATCTCTTGCTGCTCAGATGTTTCTCCTGAGCAAAAGAACTCCAATAATCGCACAAATGTCTCCTCCTGAGATCTGAGTAAAGTCACACTGCTCAGATTTGACACTCATGTTAATCTGCAACTGAACATGAAGCTCAAAATGAACTCAACCACTTATCAACCAGGTGTTTAGATGCTGTGAGCAACATATTTGCATCAGAAGTATCAAAAGTCTCTTTTTTATCGCATGCTATGTTTCCTAAGGCATTTTAGGAAAAAAACAAACATTTGAGCAATCAAAGATATGAGCTATAAAATCTGGGTCCATTTTTGTCTTATTTTCACATAAATAATTTGAAGATGTCAGCTGCTGTTTACCCTGTGTCAACATTTCACAGCAAAAGAAGCAGTAAAAATCATCCAGAATAAATTCTAGATGAATCAATTTTAGAACATTGTTTCCTTCTCCTGTAAAGTTTCACTGAAGTTGTTTTGATTTTGTTCCATCAGCAACAACATGCAGCTATGTTTATCTTGCAAGTCGGCACACCTAAGGCCCTGTTCACACCTGACATTAACATACGTCTTGGCTGATCTGATCACAAGTGAACAGCTTGGAAGCCAGTACAGGTGTGAAGGCACCCAAGGTGCACTCAAGACACACTGAGATCCAGACACCCAGATCACATTCACAGGTGGTCTGGGCCACATATGGCCACATGCTTTTAGCAGCATGTCCTGGACCACACTGAAGTACTGCATAAGTGGAAGAATGTATTTATTTACACATCAACAGTATCATAATAAATACATTTCTAGCAGACATGGCCGCAGCCTCCCGCTGGTTAAAACTCAAGTTGCATGGATCTGTGCTGGCAGCGGAACAAATGGTAAATTGTCGTCATACGGCAAAACTACTCCTCATTAGTTCTCACGGTTTGTGTTGATGCTCGAAGTGTCAGACGTCATGCTGAGCTTTGTTTGGTGTTCCTGTGTCACGTAAAACCAAAGTTATTGCAACTAAAAACATGTTATAATAATAAGTCACACTGCTCACATCTGTGTCACGTAGAGCTACTGGGAAATGGCGTCGACACAAACGTCCATGAAAAACAAAAACGCCTAATCTGCTTTTATTTTGTTTTCTTAGAAACAAACAGAAAAAAACACAAGATCTTTGAAACCAGAGAACTTTCAGGATAGTCTCCGCCCACAAGTGAGTGGGTGTCACGTCCCCTAGCGGCCAGCAGGGGTCGCTGTTTTGGTTTTGGTGTTTCACTTTTGTAGGGTTTTTAGTGTTTT
>JBBPCY010055905.1:0-12743 GCA_037974405.1 Brachyalestes nurse
CAGACCTTCTTGTCCAACATCAGTGCCTGACCTCATACATGCTCTACAGAATGAATGGGCACAAATTCCCACAGAAACTGCAAAATCTTGTGGAAAGCCTTCTATGTATCATTAAAGTCCCTGTTGGTGTAATGGTCAGGCGTTCCAATGATTTTTTTCTATATACTGTATAGTGATAAAAAATATGTAGTATATATAGTAATGTTATAAGGATCTTTCAAAAAACGTATAGCAAAGATTAGTAGATATATTGTCTGCAAAAATAGGCAATTTTTGCAACATTTACATACTTAAAGTTGCTGTCTTTCATCTGGGCTGCATTACGAACAGGTCTATGGTTCTGTTTGCTGGCTAATGGCCTACATGGGCCTCAGGAGAACCTGGGCCAACTCCATTCGACACCATTCATTTCTTGTGGCGCTTAATGAACGCAGATTTCCAGATGGCTCTCGTTGGTCACTGACTCACTCACCATTCTTCCCCTTCATTTCACTTGATGTTCACATTTATCAGTCTCTTAGCAACCGCACTCAGGTTATCTCCTCCGGTCCAGCCAGAAACCTTGTTTTTTTGTTTTTTTTCCTTCTTTTTTCATGACCAGCTGTAAATTAGCCCAGAGACTGGAAATCCAGTTCCCTTCCACCTCCAACCATTCATCATCAGAGTTAAAAGCCGAGCCAGAGTGTGTTTATGCCAGGGCCTAAACTGGAATGGGAGGAAAAAAAGTCATCAGTAGTGTCTCCAGGCTTTGGAGTTATTTTTAGGTTTGCCGGGTTTGCACTTTTTTCTTGCACTAGCTTGCAGGTTTGACACTTTGAGCAGCGATACAATCTGCATAGCCTTATCTCGCACATACTGTGTGTTCCTGGCGCTCGCACTGGATGTTTGGTTTGCTCAGTGCAGGATATTGCATGCCTGACTGGATGGACTATGTGGCTGGCTTTTATTTCGTCTCACTCCTTTTTTTCGCTGGATGTTCTGTTTAGGTACACAGTGGGGGATTTGTTGTATGGATTCTCCTCATAGCAAAACATGACATGAAGAATTTTATCCCATGGTTTCAAATTACAAAACATGGTGTCACATAAAAAGCACACTGTCATGTATAAAGTATACACTATGAAACTAAACCCCTTACCTTAATTTTCCCATTCAGGAATTAAGGGAAAAGTGCACCGATTAAGGCTGATTAAAGGGGTAGAACTACTGATTTTTCCATTTACTTTTTCAAATTTGCCCCTTAAATAATAGACCCTCCTGAATGAATGCCTTAAATTTAAGATTAAGAGGTTTCACACTAATGCCTTAAATCTAATCCCAAAGTAAAATTAAGAGGTCGGTTTCACAAATTAACGGCCACTAAATTCAAATTCGGGGGTAAATACACCAACCCTGTGTAAGATTAAGCACGTTTTAAGTACATTGTGTTTCATAGTGATAGTATCACATTTGTAGCATGCTATCTCATAGCAAAGCATGGTATCATGTATAAAGCATGGCAGGGGCGGACTGGGACAAAAGAAAACGGCCCTGGCACCACATACAAGTATGCACACCACCCATCTTTGGGCTGCCATGAATGTGTAAAGTAGTATTCTGTTAAAGTAGTATTCAACAAAGTAGTATTCAATCAATTGTTAACTTACCCGTTCAAAAATGATGCAGCTGAATCTTTTAATGAATATTTCGTAAGAAAAGAGAGGCCATTCTGTATGTGTGCACGTGTTACAGAGAGTGAGAGAGAGAGAGAGAGAGAGAGAGAGATTTTAAAAAGCATGAATGTCTTTCGTGTCTGTATATCGTTCATAAATACCTACAGTAAAGTAAATACCCCAAAAGTTCCCTTCTACTCACCCCACAACCGATAATTAATAATTAACTGCTGTCTCACTGTTAATGTTGATGAATGGTGTTTTAAAAATAATGTTATAACTTTCAATAAGACAATTTAGTTCAGCATGGAAGATGTAAAAAAAACTCATTTAAAGGTCTATTGTTTTAGCTCCTGTACACAATGTGTTATAAATGGCTGTTCTCCTAGCGGTAACACTGGCGATATTATTAGCTTATTTCACCGGCATTCATAAATGTAACAAGACGAACAAGCGCGGCCGTAAAACTATTTTTTTATTGGTGTGTTATCAGCATAACTTTGCAAACACCTAGTTTATTAACCACCACTAACTATCTAGTATGGTTTTCTCTCACTGGCACAGAGCCAAAAGGGGAGGAATTTAAAGATGTGATTGGGCCAGCCCAGTGTCAATAAGGAAAAGAACCAATGGGCTGCAGAGGAGTGATTCAGGGGCCGGTGGTCAGGAAATAAACTCCTGTTCTGACTTTTTTTGGCGTTTTGGCATTAGACAGGCACAGGGACCAAAGTGAAAGGGGGTGGTGTGTAGAGTTGATTGAGCTGGCCCAGTGTCAGTCGAGCCACCGATCTTATGGGCCGGTCAGACCAATAAATAAATAAAGAAATGAATTAAACGGTGTCGGATCAAATAGCATGTCGGCCCACCGGGAAAATGCAGTCTGCAGACAGAAATCCTCACACTCACTTTAAACCTTTTAAAGTTGTTCAGTTATCTCCAACAGACCTGCTTAAATGGTTTCTCACAATCTTTGAATGTGGACAGTATTGTAGTAATAAGACATTTTGACTGACTTGACTTGAATGGGAGGCAATTCTGTTACTTGGGTTCATTCACTCAGCAGAAGGCTTGCTTCTTGTTTCTCTCAGAAGGACGTCAGGGTTGCTAGGCTATTGGAGGTGTAGCATGAAAATTAAATATACAAAGTACCCCCGCCTTGCTTCCTCCTGTAATATTTTGGTCCTAAGCCCAGCGCACTGTGCATGGACCAGGCTTGAATGCAACTGAGATACAAATAAGAACAAGTATAGCCGAAATGCTACAGTAGAGTAGCATATCAACCTTTACAGTCATGTTTTGAAATAACTCAACTGAAAGATCGCTACAGTCTCTTGGTTAGCTCTGTTCAATCTAATGAATTTAAATTTGATTTCAAGTTAAAATGTTGCTCCACAGGGATGACCTGTGAAACAGCATTAGAAGCATTGACATTATGCTAATTTATATATATATATCCAATTCAGTTGTCTCTAATTCCACCTACTAGCAAAGACTCGGGTACCTCACGGGTACCTCAGTGGTGCTACAGGCAGTTCTGGGTATCGAACCCATGGTCCTCCATTCACAGGTGCAACTCCTTAACCTCCAGGCCAGCAGTTGCCAGTTGTTTTGCCAGCTAACAGACACCTGCAGTAGCTAGCATCACATTGAGTGATGGGCGAAGGGGGGGACACTAACCGGTAGACCAACTGACACGTGTTTAATGGTTATGTGATAATCCTCTGGCACTCTAATGTCTAAGAATTGTGTGATTTTTCACTGAAATGATCCCCTGTCGGAATTTCTTACCCCCATACCCCCATCTGGTAGGAGTTTCAACAGTAGGCCTGAGGCAGGTGTAGCTAACAGGCCTGAAACTCTGCATAGTTACACTATTGTGTTAATGTGGATGGTAACTACCCACATGTTTCCTACCACCTCCAGAGAAGTGTAACAGAAATGAGCCACTTCTGTGGGTTGAAGGTTTGTGGTTGGATCGCGGAAATGCTAAGCCTGATCAAATTTCGAGCAGGGGAGGGAGGTGTGCTGAATTTTATATACGTCCGACACATTTTATAAACCGTCGCCAGCTGCACGCGATCAAAACAGAGTCACGATGAAGACATTGGGATTTGATGTTCAGGGAGATAAAGTGTGTTTTCCAGATGCCCCTTATGTCGCCAGGAAAAAAAATAAAAAGACCTACACTGTTAAATGGTGTGCTTTCAGAGATGGTCACATCTGAGCAATAAAAACAAGAACAGCAACGTGCTCAGCTGGACGAATACCTTTATTAATCCAGTATGACTGGCCACTGAAAATACACAGCACTGCAGCTGACCAGCACGTGTCCAGCTTCCCAGAAAGCTTTATTCAACTGTTTCACAGCACTTCATCATCTGCCTGTTTTTTCCCAGGAAGCTCTTTCTGAATTCTGTTATCGATTTAAAACGTTCAGTGCTGTTTCTTGTCGTCGTGATCACATCAGTACCATTTCAATGGATTAGAGTCCTTATATCTGTATTTAAAGGCTATATTTCAGTTCTACAATGTACCTATAGAACTTGAGCAGAAAGAAGAATGCAATTTAAGGTTATATTATGGGGTAAAAACATCAAATCAACTATCCACTGACCCCAGATGTAGATTTACCAAGACATTTGGCCACTTTGCTAGCAAACACCAGAAAGTCAAAAGTCACCCATTTCATATCCAGAAAACCATTCATCATTTTTGTTGGCCACAGTAAGTCATACTAAACCACGTCCACAAGTCTGCTCTACTTTAACAAAGAGCTGGATGTGGTTTGAGAAGATTTGGAGAATATATTTAAAGACGACTGACTTCTAGTGTTTGTTAGTAACATTAGCATCATAGCTAAAACACTAAAAAGCAAGGTCTAAACAAACACGTGCCAATTCACTGCATCTGAGATGAAAGATTGTGTATATTTGTGACAATTCCTTTAAAAATATATTTGATTCAAAGTGACTTTCTGTTGGTCTGGTCATCATCCGATGTTTTCAAAAAGTGTGAAAAGAAAATTAAAAAAATTTATGAATTATATGAAATAATTAACAGCTAAGAGATTGTCATATGGCAGTGAAAATAAAATGCCCATATTTACATGCAGTTTACCATCCAGTGCTTGATCTGTCTAATCCATCCTTCGTTAAATCAGATAAGATGCTGCTGACAGAACCGAACAAACCCATGCGATTTCTGGAGCGCCTAGAAGTTTCAGTGGCAAACCTGTTCTTCTAACCAACATATTAAGAACTGAAAACAAGTCAGTCATGTTTTATCATATCGGTATTGATTTGTATTCACTCTTATTTAATTTGTTGCCCATAACATGTCGTGTGTCTTTAACATGTACAGTCATATACAGTAATCCCCCAGTCTTACGTGGATCGGGACTTGCAGATTCAGTCACACGCAGATTTTTTTTGAGAACCGAACTCATAGTTTTACGCAGAAATCCCCACAATAACGCGGAAACTGCAAATATCGTCCGCCTTTTTTTTTGCTTTTTTGTGGCAAAAAATATTTTTTCTGGATGTTTTCACACAAGGGGACGCATTCACGACGCCGCGGTGTCCCAATACTTTTGTCCCGCGACCTTCCGAGTTGCATTTCTCGGCGGGAAGTTTAAATTAAAAGACGGGTTTACCTTGAAATAAGGTGAATACGGGTTTACCTTTACATTTTCTTTAAGGGTAATGCATTAAACTGAGTTTGAAAATGAAATTAAAGTGTTCTGGGTGCATGTTTAGGGTTTACACTATAAAAAAATAGGCATTTTTAGGCTTTTTTTTTTTTTTTTACCAAAACACAACAACGTGGTTTTTCCAGTATGCGGGGGTGCTCTTGGAATGTAACCCCCGCTGGGGATTACTGTACAAGAGTTTTGGCACCTCTGTTCAAATTACATATTTTGTTGATATATATACACACACACTTCATGTTCGTGTCACATGTGATCACTGATGATTCATGTATGTATTCAGTATATATTTACATTGTAAACATGTGTTACTTCCCTTGCACATGGAACAAATTTGGCCCAGAAGTTTGCTTATCAGGGCAAATTCCATCGAAATGAATGTAATTCCTTTAGGAATTATTCAGTAAGGGCAGGGACTTTAGCACAGGCTGAGTTAATGTTAATCTTTGATAGAAGTCTGAGCCGGCCGGGACGTCCTGGCCATTTAAGCGATCAACCAGAATCAGCAGGTGATGACTCGGACCCTTTCATCAGATGATACACTGCTATGATTTTCCTGGAAGAAATTGTTGCGCCTCTTTGTGTTCAAGCTGTTGCCATGGTTACGGAACGACTGCGCCTTTGTTGTGGCCTAAAGGTTTTCAGTTAAGAAAACAAAGACAGTGGGGGTTTGGGAGTTGAGGGTGGCGGAATAACAAAATTACTTTCAATTCCTTTTTGCTTTTGGGTGGAACATGTTTTTTGGCAGCACAGTATGTATCGCAGGTGAAGGCCTGGCACGTCACGCCGTGGCATCGCTGGCAGAGACCCCCTCATGAGCTTGTGAGTCAGAAAGAAGAGGAAAAACTTTGTGGTCTTCTTTTTTCCAAGTACAGGGGTACGGTCACATACAGGAAGGCGTGGAGGAGAGAACCTGCAGTGTACTTTCTACACCCAGTAGAACGAAGGGCAAAAAATGCCAATACACTTCACCTACATTCCAGCTGCTCAACTCAACCCCCCCCCCCTCTGAAGAGAATCTCTGATGTTAAAAAAAAGAAGAGTTTTCATAAACTTCTAATGAACAGAGACTTTCTTGTGTGGCCAATAAATTTCTTCTAATTTTATTGTTATTTGTTTTTTCATTTTTGTGCCACTGCTAGAAAACTCCACTTATCCTACTCTCCTAAGGTTACCATAATATGAAATAATAAATAGAGTCAACAAAACCATAAAACACAAATAAACAAACACATGCATAAATGGAGTAAACTCCATTTACTTATAAATGGTGTAAAATATACATATAAATACAGTAAAATATAAAGTGAAATGAAAAGAAATAATGTAAATAAATAGACATAAGTACAGAAAATGTGAACAATAAAAATAAATATACATAAAATGTGCCATAATTTTTGCACAGGCCACAACCGATGTTTTATTATTTTTCAGACAGTCAGAACAGTAGTGTGTATTAAATTGTTCTCTAAAGAGAGAGTACTTTTCACTGTTTTCCCTCTGTGTCTCTCTCTTTTTCTGACTCTCTCCGTTCTTTCTGTCTGTCTCTCTCTCTCTCTCTCTCTCTATCTCTCTCCAGTCTGTGAGACTGTAGACGACGAGCCGAAGTGATAAAATTCTTTTAAACAGTTTATAAGTCAAAGGTGTTATTTTCGAGGATTCGGTTTAATTTTAACTCTAAAAACTTAAACAATAGTTTGTCCGAGAGTCATTCACAAATGCCATATTTAGTCTACAGACATCAAATATAGGACACCACTCCAAACACTGATGTCACCTCCAGTGACCTCAGTGAAGAACATTCCCCTCGCGACCGTCCCTGCCTCGCGCTGTGCGAGGAGCTCATACTTTCCAGATGACCGTTGGAATATGCAGGAGACCACAGACTTCTGTGAATATGTAACTCAGTGCTGTTGGGTTTTCTCCATCCTTACTCACAGGACGAGTGCCGCTGCTCACACACTCACACCTCACAGTGACACTGGGTGCTATTTCGAGGCCCCTGGCTGACCCACCGCTCGTGACTCATTCCCTTCTTTCTCTTTGAGGAAGGGCTGTCATGTCTGCTCCAGGAATGTTAATTAGTTACTTACACACATGAATGTTTATTCAGATAATAGGAGTAATTACTGGAGGGGGGAAAACAGGGAGAAATTACCCATAATGACACTCTTTTTGGGTGTGGAGCATTCGTCATATGGGGTGTGTGTGTGTGTGTGTGTGTGTGTATGAATGGATGTACGTACATATGTGTGTGTATGTATCTGTAGAGGTAATGTGAACTTATGTGAACTTATGTATTTTCAATTGAAAATCAACAAAATGTGTCACATGACCTGAGGCTTTGAAATATTTGCATCTGAAGGTTACTGTTCTCATTAAATAGAGCAACAGAAATGTACCAATATATATATATATATGTTTGCATATGTGTGTGTGTGTGTGTGCATGTGTATATATATATATATTTTTAGTTTTACACGGACCAGGAGTCGCGGATTCAGTCACACATGGGTGTCCCAATACTTTTGTCACGCAACCTTCCGGGTTTTTAGGGGAATTTAAATTAAAAGTTGGGTTTATCTTGAAAAGAGGCGAATGCGGGTTTACCTTTACATTTTCCTTAAGGGTAATACATTAAACTGAGTTTAAAATGAAATTAAAGTGTTCTGGGAGCATGTTTGGGGGCATATTTAGGGTTTACACTATAAAGATAGGCATTTTCTTATCATTTACCAATTCTGACATTTAATGTTTTATATATAGATCACCATTGCCTCTCTGATAAACTTTTAGGAGATCATGAATCACTGTAATGTTTGGATGATTGGGGGATTTACTCTGATCTTCTCATCAACAAAGGAGATGTTTCCTACCCACGCCTGCCTTCTCTTCAGCCCTAGAAAAACAACCGTGAGGGAAGGATGGGAAAATGGTGTGTAAAATTCCGAAAATGAGTGGAGTCATCCCTGTGCTGTTTCTGTTTAGATGAAATGGGACCAGACAGTGGTGTGCTGGAGTTGCAGGCCAGATCTTGGACTAATTACTTATTATTGTATCCATGATGTACCTATCCAGATTGGATTCAGATGCTTCCCAGGTTAGTTTGAGCGTATCGAGGGGGTTTAGAGCGAGGATTACGGCTGCTTTTCAAGAGTCAGCTGTTTCAGATCTACTGTAGCGCTCGTTGCCCTGCTGTGTAATGGCAAATCCTCCATGGTCTATATTTAACTTCCCTCACTTGGAACTAAGACGGGCCAAGAGTGGCTGCCCACAAACACACACACACACACACACACACACACACACATTAAAAAAAGCATGTGGGTTTATGGATAAGGTTTTTTGGGACGGGGGCCACATGCTGCCAGATGTGATACACACTCCGCATGATTTGCCGTCTTTCTTTTCCCCTCCTTCACCTGGATACTATCTGAGATGTCAGCTTCAGGCTCATTGTTCGCTTTCGGCGCCAGGAAATATGAAGTGGAAAAGCAGCGCTGGCAGCCAAAGATTTGCCAAACACCTGAATCGTTTTGAATGACACCCCCTCGCGTGTTTATTATTAGCCTGAGACATATTTTCTGCATTTTGCCGCCAACAATGAGGCGAAGAGAGGAGAAACAGTGATCTGACAGGGGCCAAGCATAACAAGCAGGAGAGACACAGAGAGAGAGAGAGACAGAGAAAGAGAGGAAGAAAGACTGAAAGAGAGAGATAAAGATGCAGAAAGGAAGAGTTGAGAGACAGAAACAAAGACAGAACAAAGAGAGTTTAAGACAGAGAACGAGAGAGAGGAGAAGAGAGACACAGAAAGAAAAATGGAGAGAAAGTGAGAGACTATAAGAGAGAGAGAGAGGGAAAGGGACAGCTGAGAGGGTGAGAGAGTTGAGAGAGAAAGATAGATGGAGAAAGAGAGAGAGATTAAGATACAGAAAGAGAGTTAAAGACACCCAGAGAAAGATAAAGACATAGAGAGAGAGAGTTAAGAAAGAGGGGGGTGTGGGGGAGAGGGTAAACACACAGAGAGAAACAGAGACAGAAGGAGAGAGAATGTTCAGAGAAGGAGTGAGAGACAGAAAAAGAGAGACACATGTAGAAAGAGGGAGAGAGAGAGAGAGAGAGAGATAAAGACACAAAGAGAGAGGGATAAAGACACAGAAGGAGAGAGAAAGAGAGGGGGAGGGGGTAAGAGAGGGAGAGAAAGAGAGGGGCCGAAAAAGAGAGACACATGTAGAAAGGGAGACAGACACAGAAAGAGTGAGAGAGAATTGATAAAAGAGAGAGAGGCTAAAAGAATGGGTTTATTTTAATACCAGTCCACACTAAAGTAAAGGATCACTGTGACTAATGTTGTTGATACACATTACATCATATTCTATTTATAGTGAAACTCAGCACAAACTTGGGTCAGTTTCTGGCCTAGTCGTGGGCAGATGCTCCACATTCAGTATCTGCCTCAGTGTTTCTGCTACAGCAGTTCGGTGCCAGTCACGGTGTCCAGAAATGACTCAGTTTGCCGGAAAGTGAATGAAATTCCATTCTTATGCTGTTAGCCTTAAATCCACACATGGTGGGCTGCACAGGAAGAGCATCACCAAGTAAAATGAATGATAAATGTTTTATAAACATGCTTTTGTGTAAATGCAACATAAATAGCAGACAAGTAATCAAATCCATCAGGATTTTTGGAGTCTTGAGGGACCTTTTCATACCAACAAGGTGGTCGTACCATCAAAGTTAAATATAAAGAATTGAGTCACTCAACACAACATTGTATGTAATATAAATTTATAATACAGATACAATTAGTGACATTGTGTCACACCCCTAATACATAAAAAAGGAAATAAAAAGTAACAATAATAATAAAATCCTACTCATGAACAAACTTCTACTAACAGCTTCTGCCAGTGTTTCCCTGCATGAGACATTATATGGACAAAAGTACTGGGATGCCTGACCATCACACCAACAGGGACTTTAATGACAATGCATATAATACATGGACTTTTATATGGAGTTAGTATCCCCTTTGCAGCTATAACAGCTTCCACTCTTCTTGGAAGGCTTTTGAAGAGAGTTTCTGAGAAGAATTGATTTTGTAGAGCATGCATGAGGTCAGACGCTGATGTTGGACGAGAAGGCTGGTTTGCAGTCTCTGATCCAGGTTATCCAAAAGGTTTTCTTCCTCACTGGACTCATTCAGCCATGTCTTTATGGACCCTGCTTTGTGCACTGGAGCACAGTCATGCTGGAATAGAAGAGGTTCTTCCCCAAACTGTGTCCACGAAGTTCGAAACACGTCATCCGAAGTTGGAAACATTGTTATGCATTAAAGATTGCAATTAAGTAATTAACAGGTGTGTCCCAGTACTTTTGTCCGTATAGTGTATTCTCTAACTCTCTTTTAGACAAAAGCAGTTGGGGTCAGGAGATAAGTGGCCAGCTAAGAGCTTTGTCATTCTTTCGGGATCTTTTCTTAAAGCTTCCCACTCATTCTTCACCGCTGTAGAGTGCATTGTGGGCCGTTTCTTTTCCACACTCTTCCCAACACAGTCCCACAGCATTTAAATCTGGTTGCCATGAATTCACCCAGATTTCCTCCATCCCTCACCACTTCCTCGCTAGATGAGCCGTGTGGCATCTCACATTGTCCTGCTGGAATATCCGGCCTTTTTCTGTGGCTTTGCTCTTTCAACAAAACCAAATGGACGGATTCCTTCAAACATCACTGCCTCTACGTGGACTCATTCGGCGTGGACTTACAGCGGCTCCGGCTCCACCCAGTCATGATCACATCTGTGGCTCGTTTCAGGATGAAACACTCTTCCAAATACAGTACTGTGCAAATGTTTTAGTAACTGAGAAAATATTTAAAAGCTGTGTAGTACTGGGCAGTAGTGTTAAGTTAGTGTTAAAAAAACTAATATTACAACAATTAACATTGCATTATTCTTAATATTAAATTACAAATCCTTGCATTTACATCACCTCTCATTACAGGACAAAGATCCCTTCTATATACAGTGCTGTGCAAAAGTCTTGGCACCTGGAAAAAATGAATGTTTAAAAGCCTTACAATTCTGTTAAGTTAGTGTTAATACACTAATATAAAAAAAACACAAATAACACTAATACAGTACACTGTGGTTTTATGTATTTATGTATTAAGTGCTTGCTTAACTATTGCCAGACCTCTGTCCTCATGGAAGCCCAGTATTCCTCGTATCTCCATCAAAAGCTTATATTAGATTATATTAGGTGTGTTGCTAATGGAATTTGATTAATCCACACAATAACTAAAGGCCTTGAGCCAAAATCTGGAACCTAACCTGGGTTTTTCTAACCAGCTCTCAAAATATCAACTACTTTTTGCAAAGAAATCTTGATACTTTTTACTGCTTTCTTATTCGAATTTATTCTTAATTTCACTTGTGTGTTTTGCTGACATAAAGAAACTCATTGCTGATGTAAATGGCTTCAAACTGTTTGTATAGGTGACTTTTGCACAGTACTGAAAGCATCATCTGGTGTTTTTTCTTGTTTTGTTCTGAGCTCCACTTCTGTAATATGACAAATTCTGGATGTGATTAATATTGTAACTCCCTTCTCTGCCCTCTACACCTTTTTGAGATGCTTCAATATCTTCTACAGCTCGGATGGTTCCAGCGCCTCCTCATTTTCTTTCACAGCTTCCTACAGTAGCTTCCCCACTAATTATACCAAAGCTGTGATTATGAACAGAAGAAGCATATTTGACTTACTTTATACTTTAAACTGCAACCAAATTTGTTTAACCCTTAGAACTCCAAGTGTTTTAGTAAAATTTAAACAAATATAAATGGTGTAAAACAGTCTAAAACCGGGGGGTTTTTTTCTACACGTTCGCTGTTTACTGCTCTTTCTCTAGGCGTGTCGCTGCTCAACTACTCTCCGGACCCCCTTCCTCTGCAGATATACCCCACCCTTTGTAAGTGGAGACTATCCAGAAAGTTCTTCCGGATTCTAAGAACTTGTGTTTTATTCCTGTTTGTTTCTGTTAACAAAAATAAAAGAAATTTGATCATTTTTGTATTTTGTGGTAATTTGGGTGTGACATAATTTTTAAAAACCCCAGTAGTAATAAATTACCATAAAGTTGGTTCAACATAATATAGAAACCCCAAACAAAGCTCTGCATGACGTCTGACACCTCAAATATCAACACAAACCTGTCAAGAGTGCAGGTAGGGAGAGGGAAGGGGAGGACGCACACAGCAGTTAGGTGAATACAGGTTTTAATGAAATAATAAACACAGAACACAAAACACAAAAACCCCGGCTCTTAAACCAAAAAACACACAACGGGACACTCCAGACCCGTGCTCCCCAAACTAACAAAA
>JBBPCY010055916.1:0-12743 GCA_037974405.1 Brachyalestes nurse
TCTCTCTCTCTCTCTCTCTCTCTCTCTCTCTCTCTCTCTCTCTCTCTCTCTCTCTCTCTCTCTCTCCTCCCCCCCCCCCCTCCCTCCCTCCCTCCCTCCCTCCACCCACCCACACTGTTTTCATCAGGAACTTTTCACTCCCCCAAAGCTGCTGAATGTTTGCGCTCCAATATTGGCTCTCACGGACATGTTCGCTTTCGTTGGAATACACACACTTGGAGCGTTTATGTAGTTTTCCATTTTTTTTTTTTTAACTATGTCTGGAAATGTTCCATCACTGTACTCATGGAATTGTATGTAATACAGCTGAAGGAAGAAAGCCTGATGCGAAAAACAAACAAAAGGAAAAATATAATAAGAAAGCCATTGCTGGATTAAAAGGGCTGGTCCCTGAAGTGGAATGGAGGATCCAAACTCGTACGCTTTGTTTGTTTTTGTGTGGTTAGCTTGTGGTTTTGTGTTTAGGTTTGATGGTGGTGTTCATGCATTTTGTGTTTCAGGAATATACATAAACCAAGTTATATATTATTTAAATGTTATTTTTGAAAACAACCAGTACGGAATGTTTGGGCAATGAGCATCTTGTGGTCGATGCTGATAGTAGTAACTGATTATGCAGCCTTATTCCATTTTAAATCAAATTCATTTTATACATTGAATGTACTAACAGAACAGTAGTTCCACATTTAAAGAAATGTAATCAAAACCTGTGTGTCACTACATTCAATTTACCAAGGTTATTTTTGCCATGAAGGGCTTGTGGTATACTCTAGATTTGTCCGGACAGTAGGATGCAATCTTAGACAGCTACGCCAATTGGATGACCTGATTAAATCTCTTTTTGACAAAATATGCATTTATCATATGCGTAGAATGTCTTCCAATTTGTAGGAATGCTGCTGTCATACTGCCCAATTTTAACTCTAAAGTCTATTCAAGATGTACAGCCAAAAATGCAGTTTAGCCCCAAACATGCTTTTGGCAATCGACTAATGTGTTATTTTGACCAATCTGTGTTGTAGTTTAATAACAAGAGTAACGGAAAGTCTTTACCAAAATCTGGTAGCATAGGTATGCATGACTTGTGTTAAACAGTCAGTTACCTTTTCCTTTCTGTGCAGCACTGAAAATATGCTTTAACACCCACATTACACCATTACAAAAAATATTTTCTTAATGGGCTGTGAGTTATCTTCTGATATAGCATTCTTCTACCATCTTATCCCACAGTGTTTGCATGCACATTCTTAATGTCTTGATGAATGATCTAGAATCTGTTAATGTGTTCTCTCTGGTTTTCTGCATGCAGTAGAACCAAGCAGCTTTCCTTCCTGCAGGCCCGTTGTGAGCAAACACTAGTGACATCTGACTGGGGGATTCCACTACTCATCGCTCTGATGCTCCTCCTTCTCGTTTACGCCTTCCTCTATCTGCCTGCCCTCTCCCATCGAGAGCAGCTTCAGCAAGCTCTCGTAAACCACACAGACGCTTTCGCGATAGCAGCTGATCACCTGGACTGAGATTATGACTCAAACAACAGCTACAAAACAGAATATTACTGCATATCCCTTCAGTAACTTTACAGTTACTGTATTAACTCCCTGTATTGTCTGGAGGATCATATGCTGCATTCACGAGGAACTAAATTATTTCATCCGTTTAGTGTACAAAAAGAAGGATTCAAAAGCATGTACAGTAGAATTCTGTTTCTTGGGACATTGTACAAGTGGGATACAATAACATTTTGGATTTTACTGCATAAGCATTTTGGGTTTTACTTTAAATGCAAAGCAAGAACTTCGCATTTGGAAAGGAGGACTGCTGATTTCTATTCAATGAAGGACAACAATAGGACAGCACTACATGGTCTCACATTAGAGATCCTGTTAAAATCCCTATAACTTGGGTTAAGTTACCTACTTTGTATTTTCTTTGTTGAAGAACATTATGGGAGATTTGTTTGATCAGCTGTTGTTGGATATTGCAAGGTGAAAAGACGTTTCCTGCAACACTTTTTCATAACTGATCATTTATTGTTTTCAGAATATTTGCATAAAGGCTAATATGGATCACATTTGGAATCATGACATCTGTTTGTCTGTCACAATCTAGAATTTATATTATCCACACACTGGTCACATAAAAGGTTCTAGTGAATTCAACTGGCTTTTTGTATTGTTTTGTTCTGATTGTTTCTAATGGTTACTGTGTGTGTGTGTTTGTGTGTGTAGTAATGTAGAGGATGTGGTACGGTTCCCTGGTCTGCCCCCGCGGAAGCAACTGACCTATCAGGTGAAGCAACTGATAGCCAGGGAGACGGAGCTTGAGAAGATGAGAAGGGTCGAGCAAGCACAGCAAAGATGCAACCCTCAAATGGTGAGATACTGATGACAAACTGGATTATCCGCTCTAACATAGTAACATAGGAACCCATTCTGCTGATATGTAATCATTCCATTGTACCCTTGGTGCCCCCCTTGATTTTTAGAGTAAACTTTAATTCACTGTTATCCATGTCAGTCTGAATGTGTACATGGTGGGTGTATCCAAATAAATTTTTGAAAACAACCAGATTTATCATAACTTGCAGCTTCCCTGTTTATTATTCAAATTGCATACATTAAATAATAACACAGATCTAGTCTGGTTCTAAAATGAGTTTAAGCTGTTGCATTATACAGTATATTTAAAGTAATCAGACTGCCCCGTTTAGCAGAAGAGTTCTATTTTATTGAGATATTAAAAAATACCCCTGCTTTTTTGAAAATGGCGTTTATATTATATATAATATTTTGTCAGCATTTCATAAGTTGATTCTGAGAAATATGGTTAATAAAGTAACCAGTTTCTTTGTTTAAACCTTTTTTAGAGATAAATAATATTCATTTTGATATGTATGCATACTGTCTTGAAAACGAGACATGTGAGCTGGAGAATAAACAAATTGTTGCAAAAGGTTTTTTTTTTCTTGTTCGACTTTCTGCTCAATTTGGTGCTTCCAGTTCCAGTCACTATCCCACTATCCCACAAAACCACCAACGCTGGGAGCTTGAAGGCTACCGTTTTTGTAAACTCCCAATCATTGCGCCTACGCTTAAACATTTGTGGCACCTGAGAGCTGACAATTCATTCTATTGAAATAGGTGCTAACATGTAATCCTCAGTGTTCACAAGGTTACACAACACCTACATAGGCCTTTCATGACATCTGATATAGACATGATTTGTCATAACATTTGCTTCATATATACAATTTTACACTGGGTGTTTTTTCTACTATGAGACAAACTTGGCCCTGCAATTTGTCCTCCTTAGATGAAAGCAGTTGAGAGGGAACAGGTGAAGAAACCTGAGATGAAGAAACAGACAAACAAGAACCACCAGCAGCGACTGGAGAACATTGTCAAACAGACTGTTGTGGATAGCAAGGTGAGCCATACTGCATTACAACTACAGCATGCTGTGTTGATTATTCAGACACAAATCTCTTAATATATTACCAATGCCTTTAATTCCCACAAGGCATGTATATGATTGTGCAAGCTAAACAGGTTAATGTATACACTATGTGCATTGCAGTTCTCCCAAAATATGTTAGAATCCTGTTAAACCATCTGGAATCCTCTATACTCTGCCTTATATTAATACCCACCACAAATCCTTGCCCTTTGACCAAAATTACACGTAAGCTTTGTGTCTGAAGGTCTTAACCTGGGAGTAATTGGGTTAATAGAGGATCAGCGTTGAAGCATCAACTGTAGCTTTTGTTGCAAGGTTATGTTGCTGTACATTAATTCTTGCGGTTTTTACAGCCTGAATTGGATTTCTTTGGACGAGCCATCTTACCAAAAGAGAAGCCCATTGTCAGCTTGGCAGAAGGTTGGTTACTGCACTCTCCTTCACATATCATAAACAGATGGACTATCAAATGTTTGTTCATAAAATGTTAATTTCTCTTACTTTCCTGTCAAGGTGAAGATGGGAAAGTGAATGGAACCTTGCAGATTGGCAAAGCTGTTGGCAACAGTGATGTGTGGTTTAGGTTCAATGAGGGTGTGTCCAATGCAGTGCGCCGGAATGTCTACATTAGGGAATTACTCTGAGGTCTTGGATTCATTAGGAAAGCTGTGCTGGAACACACTCATGCTGAATAATGTATGATAATTATACATATTAACCTTATAAACCATGTTGTTTTGTAACATCTCCAGCAAAATGTGTGAATAAATATTCTTAAAGATTTATTATTGATGGTACTGTTTCATATTTATTTTCTCTTTTTTTTAATACACACAGTGAAGCAATTGCTTGGAAACAATTGGAGGTTATATGCATATTGCAACACTAGGACAAATTATCTCAATTATGCCCATTAATATTTTATTTGAAATATTGACTAAAAGAAGCAATTTGCTACTGTACTGACCAAAGAGCGTTTATTCCTGAAGGATTGCGCTCTTGCTATATTCATAGCAGCCAGTGGCTGAGCTGTTACTATAACAAGACACATTTCCCTGACTCCACCCATGGGTTTTCCCTCATCATCTCCGCATTCAGAAATGGATCCTCAGCCATTTTCTCCTCAATCCATTTCACCAGCCTGGAAGTAAGAGAAGAATCAAGATAAGTATGACAGTTTAACCTAAAGCAGCTTTTTCTTTTTCACAGTGTGCATATTTGACAAATGACAAATGGGCAAATGGATACATTTACAAAATCAAAAAAGGTGCTTATTTGCCACTTACTCTGGGACAGTTACAGAGGATTTCTCTCTAGTGAACTGCAGCTGCAGTTTCAGACTGTCCACCTCGTTCTTCAGTTGAGTTTCGTCCAACTCCTCCATCTTCCGACATTCAAAAACAAAAGCCTAAAATGTGAATCACTTCTGCGCTTTGACAACTACAAAGCGTAATACAGTTGGAATACCTGTTTTTTAAAACGTGAAAAAAAAACTGTACAAGCAAGTCCTGAACAATTATGAATGTAGACAGACATAAGTGCTTCTAAATTTTAAGGCACTTAACATTCGCATCCTGTTTATACTCAAACAAAAGAGTGAAAAAGTGAAAATCTTTCTAGATCATTCACTATAAATACACAGATCAGCCATTATGTCAAAATCTGTTGCCATGAAGGGGTGTACTGTAACAATGTTTAAATAAATGTTATGTGTCAAAGTAACTATGGGGTGTCATTTTTTCATAATGTAGCACAATTTTCACACATTTAGAGCTAAATGTTTTAAAAAATTGTTTTGGTACATTTTCTTGCTGTGTAAATGTTAAATGTTAATTTAAATTTGAAGTATATATCTAAATGTTAAATCTAAATGTTAAAACTTAAATCTAAATGTTAAATCTATATCTAAATGTAAATCTTAAATCTAAATGTTTAATATATGGGTCAGTATCACTGAACGGTGCCTTTTGTTGTCCTGGATATAAACAAGTAATTTGCCATGTTAATATAACATTAAATACATTCATAAAGGATGTATTACATTGAGCTTCATGTATTGCATTCATCAACACAATTTCCTTGCTCTTTACATTCATTTTCGAGATTTTTTTCAGTTTTGTATGATAGGATACATGCAATTTTGGCATGTCCCCTACACCACTTGATAGATTTCAATATGAAAAAAAATATATTGAAAAAATGTTTTTTCTTAATTCTTCTTTTAAATTATTATTTTGGTAAATAAGACCTTGCTCTACTTAAGTACATTTATCATTTGGTAATAAAATAATTAAATTAATAAAAAAATTAAAGATTTTACATGCCCCTTAAACAATTGTCCACCATGTCCTATTGAGAAATCTGTTCCTTTAAGAAAAAGTCATCTGCTGCAGTGATCACAACAACTGTTTTTTTCCTCTACTCAGTGGCAGTTGTAGTGACCTGAAATGCTAACTGCTAACTCAAAATGTCCGTCCTGACAGTCACTTACCTCCGATAGGGTGGACATATCGTTCATTGTATAATAGTTAATAATAATAGTATTGCAATTATAGTATGTGTGTATAGTAATCATTAATTACAGCCATGATTTATAGTTATTAATCATTCATTTAATTCTGCATGTAATCAGAATTAAAATGAGGAGTTGTTGGAAAGGTATCACCGAGACCTATCTAACTGTTAAGTTTGACAGAGATTGGTGGTTGCCCTGCAGAGAAAAGCCACCGCACGTTCCGTGGGGTACAAAAGTAATGGGACAGCGGGGAAGGTGAACGGTTTTCGGCTAACTCCGGATCTCCAGGGGCTATTATGGCAAACGAGGGGTCGTTGGAAAGGTGTCACCGAGCCCTATCTAACTGAAGTTTCACATTTAGGTTCCGAGGGCCCACACATCGCCTACTCCAATCAGCAGTCCATAGTGTTGAGAAGGTTACTTTTAAAATGTATTCCACTACAGATTACAGAACAAGTAAGCCCAAAAAATGCCTTCCCCCAGCTACAGCCTGGTGCAAGCCCCCTTGTATGAAAAGATCCATATAAATGACTACTGTAATGACAATATCACTGAAAAGCGTAGCTTCTCTGCTTTCGGAAACGGTTCAAGAGTCACGGTAATTTTTTTTAAAAATTGAAAAACCTGTATGCGGCAACAGTTTCAGTTTGAAAGGCGTTTGAAAGGCTAACATGGAACAGGAAAATACCGCCATGTAATCCATTTATTCCAACAAAGTAACTGTAATGTGATTATCACCTATTTTAACGGTAACTAACGGAATACAGTTACGTAACACCGGTACATGTATTCCGTTACTCCCCAACACTGGCTGTCTGTCATGTTCCCCCAACACTGGCTGTCTGTCATTGGGCGTGCCAGGTCCAATGTGAAGCAGATGAAAATCAGCCCTTCAGGGGCAACCTCTGCATTTCTTGACTGCTTTGAACACACTGACTGGGACATGTTTGGGGAGACTGCAACATGGAAAAGTACACGGTGTCTGTGACTGACTACATCTGTAAGTGCATCAATGATGTTACTGTCTCCAAAACTATCACCACACATCACTTTAGATCAGGTGATAAGGCTGTCCTGAGAACAGCAAAGGCCAACCCGTTCTGGGCCATCAGAGCAGCGAAGTTAACACATGTTTAGAAAATTCAGGACACTGGAGATGCATGGGTTAAGTCATCCTCAACTACATCTGCCTATGATGATGAGGCCCTTCCAAATATGCTGAATCACTTCTACACATGGTTTGAAGCACAAAATGATAAATAAGACCGCCCCAATCCAAAGACCAGGTGCTCTGGCCATGGCTGATGAGGGAAAATTTTGTTCAGAGTCAACCCATGGAAGGCTGCTGGACCAGTCAACATTCCTGGTCGTGTGCACAGAGGATGTGCAGACCAGCTGGTAGATGTTTTCCCAGACATCTTCAATATCTGTCTGAGCACCACCGTCATTTCAACGTGCTTCAAAACCACCACCATCATCCCCATGCCAAAGAAGTTGAGACTATCGCCCCGTAACACTCAAATCACTGCTGCCCCCTTCAAGTGACCCCCTGCGGTTTGCATATGGTCCCACCCACTCTACAGATGATGCCATCACAACCACCCATTACCTGGGCCTTACCCATCTAGGCAAAAAGGACACTTATGTAACAATGCTGTTCATAGACTTCAACACCATCATTTGCAGCAATGCACAGCTCAAACCACACAAAGTTTGCCAATGACACAGCTATGGTGGGTTTGATCAGAAGGTACAATGATGCCGTGTACAGAGAGGAGGTGCAACGGCTAACAGACTGGTGCAGAGCCAACAATCTGTCTGACTGTATAAAACAGAAGAGATGGCAGTTGACTTCAGGAGGGCACAATGTGTTCACTCTCCACTAAACATCAACAGCTCCTCAGTGGAGATCATCCAGAGCACCATTTCCTTGGTGTCCACAGTGGACACCAAGGTAATCACAGTGGACCATCAACAGCAGCTCCATCACCAAGAAAGCCCAACAGTGTCTCTACTTCCTGTGGAGACAGAGGAGAGTGCCCCTCCACCTGTGTTTTTCTGGCAATCACTTTTTATTTTACTCTGTATTTTGGCCTGTCTGCACTTGTAGACTTGTGATGTTTCTGTTTCTGTTCTTGTATTGCACCATTGTCCTTGAGGCATGCTGTTTTACTGTGTACTTTGTATGTGATTGAAATGACAATAAACTTGCTTGACTTGATTTGACTTGACCTCGTAGACTGTTCTGGAGATGTTTCAGTCCAGTCATCTAGCCACCACAGCCCTTGTCAAAGTTGTTCAGAACCCTATGCTTGCCCAGTTTTTCTGCTTTCAACAAGCCTCAAAAACTAACTGTTCACTTACTGCCCAATATATCCCACCCATTTAACAGGTAACACTGTACTGTCAGTGCAGTAGGTTTAAAGTTATGGCTAATCGGTGTGTGTGTGTATATATATACCTTATATACCTACCTTATTGGGAGACCCAAGTGCCCAAGATCAAAAGTAGTGTGAGGTCCAAAAGAAAAACAAAAATGGCTTGACTGGTGTTGCTTTGCTCTTCAAGAAATAAGTGTATTCTGAGTGTTATCTATCCCACAGCCTGTCATTGCAGTAGGAGACTTGTTTGTTACTCAAATCACTGGGCTGCTCTCTTTATGAATAGTGATGGAAAAGGGGTGTCACCCTACTTTGCCTGTGAATTCCCAATGTAAAAGACATGTAAACCAGTTTGAGTTCCCTCCCATTTCCATTGTATGCAAGAAACCACCAGACTTGTATGTGCTTGAGTGTGTTATTTGTACTTTAATGTAATTTTATTAATCAAACAATGGCCGTTCACTGTTCACTGTTCAAGTTTATGTTGCATTATGTGGGACCAGCTGTTGACTGCTTTAGCCATGTAGCTTTTTATCAAATTATGACTGCATGATATGGACATAGTACTGCAATTATATTACTACATATTGTGATTATACTTTTCTGAAATTAAAAATCTTAAAAGTGTGTAAATATAAAATTTATGTTTATCCTCCCATCCATACAGTCTATACACAGACATTAAGCTGCA
This sequence comes from Brachyalestes nurse, assembly GCA_037974405.1. Lineage (NCBI taxonomy): Eukaryota > Metazoa > Chordata > Actinopteri > Characiformes > Alestidae > Brachyalestes > Brachyalestes nurse. The sequence goes on from JBBPCY010055916.1 coordinate 9,047, forward strand.
AAAAGGGCATGTTTTGAAATCATAGTTTGTGTGCTGTCACAGTTTAGGCTCACCCATTCATTCAGAAGTTCTAAGATGCATTTCAGTCATTTGCTGCCTTTTAGATGTGCCACAATACAGGGCAGCCAATGAGAAAAAGAATTACTATACAGGTTAATGGGTAATTCTGAATTACAAATTTATACATAATTCATGTATAAATAATATACAAAAACTACATGAAACTAATACATGAAGACCTCGATTAATCAAAACACTCAGTAACACCCACCCTGTTGCCCTGTCTGAAACACTATCTGAGGCTCATTTGCACACTGTAGCCTGACTCCACTATGCAAGCAGTACCCCCAGTCCCCCTTTAACTACAACCTATTAGGGAGGGTGGCACCCACCTTCCTGGACTTAACTGCAGTAGTATACTGAGGAACTGATCGTGCACTGACACATGGGGCTACATGTTTGACTTAACTACCTCCTAATAAGATCAAAGGACACCACAAGGAGGCCACATAGTATCTTCTGATCCTAAGCCTTTTTCAACTGCTGCCATAGTGTTTTAAGTTTGGTTCTGTTTCTAAGCATTTATAGAAATAAGGCATATGGCATTAATGATGCATATTAATATTGAAATTTAAATATTTTTATTTAAAAAATCATGTGTTCCATTATGTGTGATACCTGTTACATGACCAATCTGGGCAAATGGACACAGTGCAACAAAGAAACAGATATTGACTAACGGTTGGTCAAACGCATTTTGAACACATCCTTTATGGGCAAATAAAGGGTATGCCATTTTCTACAGGTTTTAGTACATAATTATTTTAGTTCAGCACATACACAACTTTTGCATGAGCCACATTTGACTGTTTTGATGTTAAATTAAGCAAATAGCACTAACTGCACATTAAAACCTGCAGAACGGTGGTCTCTGTAAAGGACATGCACTAATTTTCATATTGAAAAATGATCTTTTGACCTATTGCATACCCCTATACATTCAAATAGTAACTCTCTTCTTCACTTACATTCTCTTCTCATTCTTAAATACATTTCCCACTTAGTAGCACACAGAATAGAGGCTTCATTTGAATCTGCAGGCCTTCAGTACATAACAGTCTCTAGATGCTCTTCTGGCTGCCCTTTGTCACTTTGCTAAGCGCCGTGGTCTCTGCTGCCTTCTCGACCCCACGGAGCCACTCGGCACATTTCAATAGGACACTCTGGTCTACGGTCTGCTCCACTGCGTCTTCATACTCCACGTCATCGTACTGGTGGCGGTCATTCAAGAGGGAGATTTTTAGAAGCGGGACGTTAGGTCGAGGCCCTGGTTTGGCTGACAGTTCTCTCTGCCGGAACTGTGGTTTGCAGAGTTGTTTCTCATGATTACGCCTCTGCAGAAGCAGGACTGCCTCAGGTGTCAATCTCAAGGAGAAGCTCACAGCCTCACTATTCTTGTTGGCAACCCTTGAACCTGAGCTGCTTGAAGAGGCTTGAGGGCTGCAAGTCTCTGACGAAGTGCTTGATGACGACCCTTTGGTAGAAGACATGCCCTTGCTGGAGCTTGATGCTGAGACACTTTTGGAGCTTGCTCCAAAGCAACTGGTCCTTGAGGCATTTGCTGAAGAACGATCTTCACGTTGTGTGGTTGTGTACAAAGAACACTTGCCCTCCAGTTGCAGTGTGGACGCTGCATAGCCAGTGGGTAGTTTGCTGTTGTACTGTGAGGCCTTCTTGCCCAGCTTCTTCAGTCTAAAGTTCATGGAGCTCTTTTTGTCTGCAGCCCTGATGGGGAACACCGGTGACGAACATGACCCTTCTCTGGAGAGGATTCTTGGCTGGGTCAACGGCGGGAATGGCATTTTTACCAGGAACAGCAGCACATATGAGAGGAGCTCTGTCTTCGAGGCAAACTGGGAAAGAAACAGGTCTCGATCTGATAGTGTTCTCGCATGGTCAGCCAGGAATGTTAAGATCCAATCCACAGGTTCCCACATGCACCTGTCTATCCCAGATATTTCCAAGGGAAACTGAACACTGAGCCAGTTTGGCTTTTAATAAGGGAGTAAAAGAGGTGTGGCATGAGCATGGCATGTGACTTCTGGAGCAAGTTGGCTTTGCACGTGCAGATTAAGTAGCAAGTGTTACACAACAAGCCAAGCAGGGAGAACTTTTATCGCTTCCACCATGATGCTTCTAGTCACACTTTCTCTGTGAAGGTAACTGGTTTTGCACCAGCACTGGCAGATGCGTACATGGAAAAACATTGAATATCCTTGCTGGCCTGCTATTTTCTGTACACCTCTTGCCTAACTTCACATGCAGAGTCATGTAAACTGCCTCCATAATGACCATTCTGACAGGAGTCCACAAATCAGATCATAGAAAAAACTGATATGTGCATCAGTGGACATGGTTGTACTTAGCATTGGAGGTGTGCTGTCCAGTATTTTCCTACTCACATGTCATTAAGTTCTCCTGTTAAAGGATTTACCAACTAATCTCTACAGCATCTAATCCCTAGATGGAACACATGGAGCAGCTGCTGGGAGAGTGGGGAGATGTGGTATCCCTCTTTAAAGTCACTGCAGAGACAAGTGGCCTGACAGTGACCCAAAATGCAATAAAAAATGACATTTTTATTGCATGGTAATAATATATAACACAAATATGAATTTGTGGTACACAAGTTGAGGATAATTGGCTCAGATAATGAATTAATAATTTAATTACATGACACTATATTGTAGAACGCTATAGTCCTCTTCGAATGCTGAGTTGGATAATGTATACTAAACTTGCTATTAGTAAGTAACAACAAACGTTCTTTATTTGTCACATGCAAGTACAACACACAGTCAAATGATTGCTCTACATTTAACTCATTCACCAAGTGAAGCATTGGTCTCTTGTTGGAGTGGATCTGACAACCTTTTAGCTCATTTGAGTTCACGCACGCACGCACACACTCTGCTGCTGAGAGAGACTGGAGTTACACGGGGAGCTACTAAACAACTTTTTCAACTTTTTCGTCCTCTTATGAAGAGTGAACATATAGCAGATAAGTATAGTACTTTATAATTTACTCGAAACGCCTGTTATATCATTAAGTTTGAATCATTATGCAGCACACCGCTGCATTGCTAGCCCGTTTTAGCATCACTAGCCCGTTAGCCCAGCTAACACAAGTTTGCCTGTGCTTTATTACACCGATTATCTCCGATTTAAACACCATGTCGATTGTGTCTCTGCCTCTGAGTGCAGGTGAGGATACATTTGAACTGCACAAGGTGGATTTGGAGCTGGGGGCCGTGGAGAAGCAGATCCGCGACCTACAGGCGAAACTAGCACGGCTACAACAACGGAAAGCAACGCTGGAATCTTCAAGGATCTTCAAGGACCGACAAGGCCCTGGACGAGGACCTCTCCCCCCACCCGTCTTCAAGATCTTCGAGATTCGAAATCGCTTCGCTCCTCTTCGCGAGACAGTACACGAAACGCTGATCATCGGAGACTCCATCATCCGGCACGTCCGTGCTACCACGGCTACCACTGCACACTCACTGTTTACCTGGTGCTCCTGTTCTTGATGTCGCTGCACAGGTACCTGTGGCTCTGAGCAGTGGTGGAATGTAACTAAGTATTTGTACTTCGTTACTGTACTTAAGTAATTTTTTACGTATCTGTACTTTACTTA
>JBBPCY010055926.1:0-12743 GCA_037974405.1 Brachyalestes nurse
AAATATCAAGGTGAAAGTCATCATAGCTTGCGTAATATAGACCCAGCTCCCTAATAGATTAATGGCGATATTTTTTTAGCGCCCGATAAGAGTCTCACGTTAACGCAACACGTTAACCTGATAACTGCCCACCACTAATTTTAACTTAATGGCTTTATGGGAAATAATGAATAAGGTTTAGATTCCTTTTAAAACTCATGTTATTTAAAGAAATTGCTTACTGCATCACTAATGAATTTTTATGACCTTGTAGACATTTTTATTGTGATGTCAGCAGTTTTCATGGGGATGCTTCTGCTTCTAACACTACAAACTCACTTCTGTCAGCAGAAACCATTTACATGTAAGTGATAATTCATCTATAAATAACAAATAAATAAACACACATTTCAAATAAAGACTGAAATATTCTAAATAAAATACAAAGATAGATCTTGTATGTTTTAGTAAATTTGAAGAGTAATTAAAGCTGAAAATGTATGTTGATAGAAAAGGATACAACACAGTCCCGAATAATAAACTTTTTTACATTTGTTTCAGGTCTCCAAATTGGCCACATGTCAGCTATTGTATTTGTAGCCTGCGGAATTGTTATGACAGGCTTTGTTTATATTGGCTTTTTATCAGGAACATTTGCCAAAGGTAAGTAGAAACCTTTAAAAATGTTGTGAAATGTTACTGAACCATATATTCTCATAATTATCAAACAATTCTTGTGAAAGAATTGCTAATCTTATTCTGCCTCACTAAGCCATCTATTGAGGGCCATATATACTTATGATTCAGAAACAGAACGATTATCTTTAGAACAACATTTTCTGTTTACAGTAGTTTTTACACATAGTAGATATCATCATGTTAAATGTGACAACGCCATTATAATACTGAATGCTGAACTATAGTGAAGGAACCAGCACAAAGGAATATCTCTTCTTGAGTTGGTGAGGGCAGGAAAGCTGAGACTGTTGTAACTGGATCCTGGACCTCATGACTGAGAGACCTCAATCAGTCAGGACCAAGCATTCTTGAAAATTAGACACATTCCCTCTCTCACTTTTCCAGACAATGTGTGTAGTGAACTTTAGTTACCCAGCTCTTAGGATTCTGGATTCTGTTACTCTTTCTAACTGGCTTGGAGCCAACATCCATCTTGTCGGCTCCTGTTTTTATCAACATTCATCCCAATACCTCGAAGCACACCTAGGGGCAGTAAGCGCAAATATATTGTATTTCTGTGAGAAAGTACAAAATATGATTGGGCAGTTGGCATGGTAACTGTGGTTGCCATGGTGTTAATAGGTGGTTGCCATGGTGTTGCTGGGTAGTTACTGTTGCACTTCAGATGGTTGTTAAAGTGTAGCTAGCTGGTTGCTATGGTAACTGTAGTGGTTACTATAGTGTTCTAAATTGTTGCTAAAGTGTTGCTAGGTGGTTACTATGGTTTCACGGGTTAAAGTAGAAATACTTTTTAAAAAAGACATGGTTACTAATACGTCTTCACAATGAAAAGGTTGCCAATACTTTTGACCAAAGTGGAGAGTACCCCGACTTTTGCCCTTTAGCCAGATTTGAACCTACAAACTCTTCTGAGAATTAAAATGACCCAGTTTAAATAAACATTAATTCAACAATTAAAGGGTCCCTGATCAACCAATGAAAAAGCTGTATGCACATGCAATACATTGGATGTTAACAAATGTTTTAGTGCTGGAATGGTGCAAATATTTCCTTTGCACACTGGAGACAATGCTTTGTCTGCTGCAGTGCAAATGAAGTACCACGTGAGATGCAGTATGTTAGAATGCTCAATGCCAGATGACGACTCTCAACTTGTTCTTTTTGGTTACTTTAGCCTCCCAATAAATGAGCTGTCATTTTCTGCTCTGTACCTCAACATGTCTCCTCCAATCCATAACACAGGTGATGTCCTTGGCCTTATCTTCAAAAGAGCTGCTCCTGCACTCAACATCTTGGCTACCCCTCTTTATCTCTCTGACCATCATCTTTTGTCATTTACATTCTCTAGACCTACTCCAACTACTCTACCACTATCTGTTCAACTTCTCACTTAAATATTTACTCAGGTTCTCCACCTGCTCTTCACTCCACCATTCTGTCATTTTTGGTTACCGGTCCCTCAACAAAATATGTTGCTCACCTCTCTCCTCTCTCCAATCTCTACAACTCTGATCACATCAACCACACTTCTGACCATTATCTCGCATCTTCTTCCTTATATCACTCATATAAAATAGTTCAATGGAAACTTCTTATAACAAGCATCAACAAAGCTGTTCTCTCCTTCCTCTACAAAGTTCTGGAGCATGCTGTTTATAATCAAACTGAACGATTCCTGTCACAAAATAGGCTTCTTGACTCAAACTAGTCTGGATCAAAAGCAGCACATTCTACAGACACTACACTTTTTGCTGTCACTGAGAAGCTTCATGCAGCCAAAACAGCTAAACTGTCTATGGTTCTAATTCTTTTAGATCTTTCAGCAGATTTTGCTGCTGTCAACCACCAGATCATCCTGGCCTCACTCACCAAACTCAGAGTCACTGATTCTGGCTGGCCCTGGTTTCTGTCCAACCTTGATTATCAAGTAACATGAAAAGAATCTCTGTCTGACTACAGCCACTCAGGCATCACCAACTATAGCTAACACCAACTACCTGCCATCACAAACTACGGGTATCACTAGTTACAGGCCGTCACCAAATACATGGCATCTGACCATCACTGATAACAGGTCATCACAAACTACAGCCATCACCAACTACAGGCCATGACTGACTATAAACCATCACCAATTACAGGCCATCAGAAACTACAAGGCATGACTGACTACAGACTGTCACTAGTTACAGGCCATCACCAACTACAGGCGCTCACTGGCTAGAGGCCATTACCAACTACAGACCATCTCCAACTACAGGTCATCACTGACTGCAGTCCCTCACCTACTACAAGCTCATGCCGACTAAAGGCCATCTCCAACTTGAGGCCATCACTGACTGCAGATTCTCACCTACAGCTCATTACCGAAACATAGCATCTCCAATTGCTGACTGTGAGGCCTCCCTTCCAGGTGTGCTGAATCACTTTTGCACAGGATTTGATGCACAGAATGCCACGGCAGTGAGGGAAACCACCCTGCCACCAACGACCAGGTACTCTTTCTGACTGTGGCTGAAGAGAAGAAAACTCATCCTGGTCGTTTACTCAGAGAATGTGCTTCAAAGCCACCACCATCATCGCTGTGCCAAAGATGCCACCAGTGTCCTCCTTAGTGACTATCGTCCAGTCACCTCACACACATTATTTTCGACCACACACACCACTCTCACCCTCTTCTCCCTCACACACTCTTTTCTCCCTCACACCCCTGACATACCATCTTCTTCTTAACACACCACTCATGTACAATTTTACCTCACAGACCCCTCAAAACAAACTCTTCTCCCCCACACACCCTTCACACACTCTCTATTACTACACACACCCTCTTTGCCCAACATACCCTTTAAATACTCTCTTCTCCCCCATGCACCCTTTGCACACCCTCTTGTTCACTACACTTCTTTTCCCAGCTGGGGTGGCAGATTGCAAATGAGTCACCCCAGCAACTCCCCATAGATGTGCTCATTTCTGATCACCAAAATAAAGTTTTCATCTTTTTCACAGTGTGGATGCTCGGATTGGAGGTTTTAATATTTATCCTTCTCTGGATAGCAGTGGTTTTCGTGGTGAGGCGTCAAAGATGCTCTAAATGGAGAGGATTAGAATGTAAGTCTCTTTGAAAATTTTGATTGAGGAATACATTCTTGAATTTGAGTTATGTTATTTATAACAAAATCAATTAACATTTTTCTCTTTTCAGATGCATGTTGTAGTGTTATTCTATCAGTAACCATTCCTGCAAATTGCATTTTGACTCTCTATTTTCTGAAAAGAAATGCAGGTAAATATTTCTCTTTCCTCCAACCCACTGTAATCCTCATAAATCGAATTATAAACTTTATGTACTGAATTAAAGTAACTTTTCCTAAATGTGTGGATTAGGGCACTAACACTAGAACCGCCAAAAGGATGATTTTTACCCCCTGACGTTTTCAAATGCTTGTAGTTCTGTTAAAATAAAACCCCTACACCTTTAAGTTCATGACTATTAATCATCTAGTGGATTTTGGTGACTGTGTGAAAAAAAGAAAAATAAATACAAACATTTATACCTAGAACCGCCGAGGAGTCATTTTTACCCCCTCATTTAGATCAACTGTCATTTTTCGAGGCCACGCCCCGCCCACCGGCCCGATTGCTTAGCAACGCTAGACGCTTGTAACTCATCTGACTCATCTACAAAAGATACATGACCACCAAAGAAGCCTGGCTATTGTACCAGGATCTGAGTGAGGGAGAGTCAGAAGGAGGAGAGATCACTGTGGATGTGAGTGAAAAAATCCACAAAAATCTATATTTTAATCATTTATTTTGTCAAGTCCATTATTATTTAAAAAAGAAGATGGGAATGAGCCACTTCACAGCTTCTAGAAATTACATCTTAGCATCGCTGACGCTATTGCAGCAGGGGGGTCAAAATGACCCTCCTTGGCAGTTCAAGGGGGGGCTGGAATGTTGGCAGTTCTAGTGTTAAAGAAAGTTAGTTCTAGATCGAACAGAACACATCTGCATTGAATTCAATGTGTCCGTTTTTCAGACTTTTTGGCGACTGGTACAACCCACCTGTGGTGTAAATGCCCTTATTTTCAGAAATGATTGACACTGGAAATAAAATTCATGTTTTACTTTGTAGCAGAGATTTGTCAGTGAGAAAACATGTCATTTTTGCTCAAATATCTAAATATTATTAAGAAAAAAATTAATTTGGTTATGTCTTGGTCTCAACCCACCATTAAAAGTTCTGTAAGTTTGGACCTGAAGCATCAATAGTAAATTTTCTACCTGAATGCTTTCTAAACAGGGAGCCTTACAGTTTGCAAGACCATGCCCAACACCACTATAATAATACTGGATATGAAACAAGACACTATATAATTGTAATGTTTTGTCTGCGTAACTGAGTATTTTGTAGTTTTTGGACAATGAAGACTGTCAGCTGGGTTGCCAGAGACTACACCTTGTAATTAACCGGCTCACTGATGTTCTTCAAAAGAAATCTCATTCAGAGTCGTGTAGCCATTCATAAAGCAGGCATGCCAGCAGGTGATCTGTAATCTCAAATTATGCGCCACCTTTAAAGATAGACAGACAGGTAGATCCATGATATAAAAAAAAACCTCACAGAGAGAGTCCTGAGCATCTTCTGAGAGCCCTGCCTCATTCTTTTACTGCAACCTGTGCAATGGTGAACTTCAAAGAACGTGCATGAGGGTACAGCCAGCCTTTCATATCAGAGCTGTATTCTGCCACCATTAAAAAAAGCAAATTACAAGTCCTCTCACTGAGGTAAGCGTCCACACTGAGCCGGTCTTCAGGTGGAGGATCATTTTTTAAAGGGCTTATGCTTCATGCAGGCACATGAAATGAAGCGAGGACTTTTGTTAAAACTCCTTTCTGAAGAAGAGCTGCTTCTGTTTTGGGGTAATTAATGTTCTCGTCCTCCTGGTTCAGCTCAGGTGTGCTTTTCCATCAGCTGTGCCTTGTTGAGTTTGTGATGAGCCATGGGTCGTCTACACTGGACAAACTTTTTATCAATCTCCTGTTTAATACAGACATATGCATGCGATTGTTGAGTGTGAGTGTGTAAACATCTCCAGTTGATTAATGTACAGTTACACAGTGCATAGACATCTATCTATGTATATATCTGTGTATCTATCTATCTATCTATCTATCTATCTATCTATCTATTTATTTATTTATCTATCTATGCAGTAAACAATCCATTTATCTGTCTAGGTTTCTACACCTACTGTCTATTCATCTTCTTGCTTCTGAACGTTCTCTCTTTATCTCATATGTATTCTGTCTGTTCATCTGTTTATCTATTGATCCATGCTTTCTCCATGTATCTCTTTAAGAGCTAAATCTCTCTCTCTCTCTGGCTCTCTCGAATTTTTTTTCTCCATGTCCTCTATCTATCTATCTATTTATCTATCTATCTATCTATCTATCTATCTATCTATCTATCTGTCCATCTATCCATCTATCCATCCATCTAGGTATCCACACCTATTATTTATTCATCTTGCTTCTTCTCTTCTTCTCATATGTATTCTATGTGTTAGTCTGTTTATCTATTGATCCATGCACTGTATCCCTTTAAGCCTCTAATTCTCTCTTTCTCTCTCTCGCTCTCTCCCTCCCTCTCTCTGTCTCTCTCTCTCTCTCTCTCTCTCTCTCTCTCTCTCTCTCTCTCTCTCTCTCCATCTCTCTCTCTCTCTCTCTCTCTCTCTCTCTCTCTCTCTCTCTCCCTCTCTTTTTCCCCATCTGTCTCTCTCTCTCTCAGGCTTCAGTCCTTCAAAATCTCCGCACAGCCATGCGTAGGCAGATCCGCCGGCACTCTTCTCGCCGCGGGACGTCCCGTCGCAGACTGGGCCGACTCTGGAGCCGCCTGTTCCACCGTGGAAACCGCCTAAGGGGTCAGATCCCCCTGCTCACACCCCCTGGCCACACACACACACGCTCTATGGCCCAGCCTGCGCGAGGCCTTCATGGATACAGAGCGGCGGACGGCTGCAGGGGCGAGTCTGAGAGGGCCGGAGCCGGACACACGCCCTCGCCCTGCTCCAGCGCTGCGCTAGGTCTGGCCTTACAGGCACACGTACAGGCTCTGCATTTACCCCACAGCGAGTCGCCCCCGTCCCCCCTCTCCCCTGCCTCGCCACATTCAACCTCCGACACCCTGGAGGACGAGGACGAGGAGGACGGTGACCACACGTCTCCAGAATCAGAGGGGGACGGGCTGAGGGCCAGTCTGGGTGATGGAGCTCCCTCTGCTGGACACAGAGACGCAGTCAAACCTCCTGGAGCTCCGAACGACTCCTCAAACGGGATGTATCGCTCACGAGTGTCCAGGAAAACTGTGCAAAGTCTGGCCGCCGACCTGGGAGGGGTATCAATCAAGTGCTATTCCTCTCTGGCCATTTCTCCTCTGTCTTCTCCTGGTTCTCTGACCTCCTCCAGCAGCCAGAACGAAGATGAAGAGGGCTCTCCAGTGGTCAAAGAAACAGACACACACTCTCCCAACTCTCGAACCCGGTCACTGCTGGATTCTAAAGAATGGTCGGTTAGGGAGAACCCTGGGACGCCATTAGCTTGTGATCTCACAAGCAGCGGTGAAGATGAGGATGAGGATAATATTCCCTTTGTACACTGAGGAGCCATCATCACTTTCTCTGGGTTCTAAAGTAACCATGCCAACATGGGACACGTGATTGACGTGCTTTGTTTTAGAAGAACATGTGCGATTATGGCTCCCTACACTTATTTTCTCTGAGGATCACAGTGAGAATGGAGAATGACGTGACAACACTGTAACTTGATTGTATTCATATCAATATACATGCACTGGCCACTTTATTAGAAACACTGATCTTATTGGGTCTGTCCTGTTTTCAGCAGTGGTCAGTTCCAGACCACAGAACTAAGTCTGACTGGCTTTTTTGGGGTGGTGGATCTGATATTGATGTGTGTAAAAGCTCCATTAATACCACTGTGCCTGACACACTCGTATCAGTGTCTGTGTAACAGTGTTGAAATGGTCCACCACACAAATCATAGTCAACAGTGGGTCTACATGGAATCAGCTCATAATTGCTTTAAACAGTCAGTCAATGTTTCTTTAACATTATTTACATTCATGTTTATGCTCAAGGCAGGCACTCTTATCCAGAGTGACAAACGTAGCGTGGTGCTTCTGGCCAGGCAGGAAAACTGAACCCCAGTCTACTACACCAACTGCTTTTTTTATATTTATCTTTATTTTTTATAGTTTTTTTAAAATGTAAATTACACCCCTGTACAAAACTATCATAGTATAATTAAGTGTGGCTTCTCGTGCTAAACAGCCAGTTGCCTGTTATTTCATTTGAATTATTTAAGTAGCGACTTCATTTTTTTATTTATGGCCAATTTTGCCTGTTAAAAAAGCTACTCTAGCTAATAGAACATACTGTTGATCAACACAATCAAACACATCCACTAAACCTGGCAATTAACAAGTGGGTTGAAACAGGTGTGTTTGAGCAGGGCGATCAATAAACTGAACTTAATCTCAGCCTTCTAGGACTGGAGTTCTAATTCTTTTATCATTTGTTTAGCTGTGAAAAAGAAATCAGCCCTAAAATTTCAAATTGATGCCCCTCTAAATTCAAACAGTCAGTACATTCCTAGTTCTGTGGTCCTGTGGACAGAAACTGGCCAGTGATGAATGGGTTAGAGGGGTCGATTATAGAGGATTATATCTATAAGGCAGGTGGTCAGTTTGGGCATTTCTAATAAAGTGTATAGTAAGTGAACACACAGATCAAAGAATCTCAACGCATTTGTTTTTACAGAAGAGTTACTGTCTATTAATATTATATGCAAATTAGCCAGATTTGTAACGCTAACTACTGACTCACAAGAGGAGAACCTGGTTTATCTTAGTGACTCTACTTTGATATAATGTCGCATTGAAACATACTGTTGCTGTCAGAAATAAACCTTAGATCTCAAAAGATGTAAATTTACACAAGAAAGAAAGAAGCTTCTGAAGTTTTAGTGTAATGTATAGTAAAAAGATTGTATCCCAAGTCAATCTGGACTGTTTCTATCGGTCCGTTCATGAAACTTTGACACCGTTTAAAGCACAGATGTCATTTTCATACTGATGAAGATAGAAGGTTTCGTTCTGAAGGCGACAGGTTATTTCTTGGCCCATATTGCAAGGTAACCGTATTTTAAAACTGCAGATTTAGTGCTTGTTTATGTATTATTTCATTCCCAGGCTGTAGTCTGTACTGTGTGTCTATATCATCTATATGGATATTCGGTTGTACATGCAGTGCAGCTCATATCCTCACCAGAAAGGGTCTCGTTAGAAATGAAAGCAGGAAACTTATTTATGGAGCCATAACAGTCATGGGTTAGAGACAGCTCTCTCCTGTATGCAGTAATGTGCAGCCGAGGGTGCTTGTAACTTATTGTGGTGTCGCTCTAACGGAGCTCTGGAGATTCCTTCTTCATCTGAACCTAATTTAAGACTCATCTTTTGTTTTTTCAAAATGCTTTTCCATTTTTCATAGACCAGTGCTTGAACTGTCTACGACTGGCTGCACATTGCAAGACATTTAAGACCTTCGCAACAAACTTTTAATATAAAAAAGCTTTTTTTTTTTTTTAAATTCCCTCCTGGAACGTCTGAGGTTGGAGTACCGGTACCCTGCGGCCGAGGAGGCGCTGAAGGAGGAGCCCACCCATCCACGAAAGCGAAGAATCTGAACTATGTTTCTGAAGCCTCAGTACCAAAGTAGCCTGCATTGCAGTTTTGTGTTTTCTCAGCTGTAATGGTGGTCGTTCATCCAGAGAAAGAACGCAGAAAAACGTGGAAAAGTCTAGATGGGAGATTTTCAAGGTTTTCAAACGCAGCCATATTTCACAAAGCAGAGTTTCTTACTTTTTAAACACAATCTACATCTGCTATCATGCCATTTACATCATGTTCCTGGACCTAATGTGAGATGGTTAGTACTTAGCGCTTACTATAAATAAAATTCGAATAGAAGCAAACGGGCAGTTGCTAAATTCAGCTGAAGGAAACACATTTGGTTCTTTTTGTACGATTATGAATTGTAAAATAAGGTTTTAATGTGAGAAGTTTCAGAGCGAGGGTTTTCAAATGAGAAGAAATTCGAATAAATTGCAGGTTGAGTCTTTAGACTGTTCATGAATACAGGAAAAAGGAAATTCGACAAAACGCTAATGAATCTTTTTATATTCAGCACTTTTATAGCTGACATATGAAAGTATGGCCTCTGTTCTGATTGGCTGCCCTTAATTGTGCCTCATTCAAATGGGCACAGTTGTGGCTTAACCCCAAATGGGCGGGGCTTAACCACTGTACTCTTAATTGTGTATATATATATGTAAATATTTTTGAGAACGTAAATCAATGCGTTCATGATTAGGTTGTTTTTGCAACCTTTTCATACGAAATCCAACTCATCTGAAAATGCTGAGGAAAATTATTTTCCGTAACCTTTCTCTGTTCTGTTTTGCTGGAGTGTAATGGTCAAAACTGTAATACATTATTTAGTACTTGTTACTGTCATTTCAAAGTAATTTGTTACATTACAATATTACTGTATTTAAAATGTAAGGCATTACACTACTATTACACTGCTTTTAAGTTACTCTCGCCAAAATAACTGGAAATTTGGATTTGGCTCTAAATGTAGCTCCTGACGCTCAGTAAGCTCATTACACAGCCAGTGGAAGGTGATGTAGTATCAAACATTCTGCGCGGACGTTGAACTGCTGATCTCGCCGTGATTTTGGAGAATTTGTATGAAGAAAAAAAACATCACTTCATTCCGGGTTAAAAATGCATTGTAACGCGTTACTGACATTTGTACCGAGTAAAATATTACCAATTTTTTTCTGTAATGCCTTAAATTACCGCGTTACAGCAAAAAGCAATGCATTACAGTAATTCCTTTTGTAACACGTTACTCCCAACACCGGTACTGGTTATAGTTTTCAGTTTAGGCTCTAGAAACACATTTTGAACACCTATTCCTTGAATTTAGCAGCTGCCCAAGTCAGGAAAAGGTTTAACCTTTAAAGATAAAGTGCATTACAGCAGAGGGAGCACTAAACTGCAGGAGCGAGTTGCTTAGGGACTGAAAATGGGTAAGCGTGGTACTTGTGGTTTAATGTGGTTGCTGATTGGCCAGTCAGTCTCTCTTTAGAGATCTCAGGGAATGTGTGTGGTGGTTTCTGTGATTGTATATATCCCAGTTCTGTCTCAGGAGCAGATCTGGTCGCTGTTTAAGGAGATTTGCCTTCATCCAGAACACTTGATTGTTGTAGGTGTTTGAATAAGCAGGAGTACATGAAAATGCTGAGCATTGATGGTCACTGCTGTTTTTAAATCAAGTTGCTGTTTTATCACATACACAACCATAGCAGAGCACATTTGGAAGTTTACATTTACAGACTGTAGCCCATCTTAGGACCACACCCCTGGCCGGGTGTTAATTCTGTTGACTTACTGAGTGCAGTGCAGCTTTGGGAAAAGATTGTATCCCAGGTCATTTTGGACTGCAGTTATTGATGGACTACTGTCAGTAAGGGTGGACCTGATAAGTGCAATGAAGTGTGTGTGTGTGTGAGATAACGTAGCCAGTCAGTGTAAGTAGTAGTTGGGTTTGTATCAGTAATGATCTGAAAGGTGTGGGAGATGTGTGGAGGAACACTGTGAGGAGGAAGAGGAAAAAATTTAGAGGCAACAGAGAACAACTGTGAATGGAGCCATGCTAAGGACTAGATCTCTTCAAAAACTTAAATTTCTTCTCTTTCTAGAAACCTGACCTCACTCTCTGTTTTCTCTCTCACTCTCCGTCTCAAACTCCACCTCCCATCTCTCTCTCTGTTCGCTTTAACCTTCAGTCCTCACTTTCTCTGGCACATTCTCACTCTTGCTCTGTCTCCCTCTTTCTTTCTTCTCTCTCTCTGTCTCTGTCTCTCTCTGTCTGTCTCGCTCTCTCTGTCTCTCTCTCGCTCTCTCTCTCTCTCTGTCTCTCTCTCTTGTTCTCAGTCTGTCTCTCTGTCTCTCACTCTCTCTCTCTGCCTCTTTCTGTCTCTTTCTCTGTCTCTCACTCTCTCTCTCTTGCTCTCTCTCACTGTCTCTGTCTCTCTCTCTCTGTCTCTCTCTGTCTGTCTCTGTCTCTCGCTCTCTCTCTCTCTCACTGTCTCTGTCTCTCACTCTCTGTCTCGTTCTTTCTCTGTCTCTCTGTCTGTCTGTCTCTGTCTCTCTCTGTCTCTCTCTCTCTCTCTGTCTCTCTCTCTCTCTCTCTCTCTGTCTCTCTGTATCTGCTGATGTTGGTGTGAAACAGGCCACTGGGTGAAATGATCACAGTTAATGATTTACATTACATCAAAGAAGTGTCTGATTCTGAGGAAATCTGTATTTTCTCTCTGTCAGGTTTGTGCTGTATCACATTAACACTCACTAAAGTGAACATCCCTCTGCCAGTTTGGGTTTTTGCAGCACTGAGGTCAGAAGAAAAGGGTGAAAACTGAGCGTTAAGGGAACGGTTTGCAAAATTTGTAAAGGTGGTGTCATGTTAGGTTGATAGCTCTACTAGTACTCTGAGAAGTGATTCCCAGACATTTTTAAAGGTGAAAATGCTGCTGCTCTGTGCTCTTTCAGGCCTTTCGGTCATTCATATAGCATTTAGGAGGTTGCAGACGGTGAACGGATCATTCCTGTGCAGGTAAAGAGGGTAATATCCCTCCATCTTGATCAATTGAAGTGCCATTACTGTGAGACTGAGGAAGACTGAGGACTGGAGGAGGAAGGTTGGAGTAAATGTGCCATTGGACGGATAAATTGTGCCTCCATACGTTCTACAAGCCTCTTGAATTTTCAAACTGTACCTAAAAAGACATTATACTGAAATAAATGAGAGCTCATTTCACTCCTAACAGGAAGTTTTCTCTATCTATCTATCTATCTATCTATCTATCTATCTATCTATCTATCTGTCTGTCTGTCTGTCTGTCTGTCTGTCTGT
>JBBPCY010055937.1:0-12742 GCA_037974405.1 Brachyalestes nurse
ACATACATGAAAATATAAGCAAGTGTGTGTTTACTGGTTAATACACTGCTGTTTATTTAAAATAAACGAAAACAAACTAAGCCGCATTCTTTAGAACTTTTTGTTACTTAACTTCGCTGTATCGTGAACCATACCAAACCGTGATGTCAGAACTATAGTGTGAACCGAACCGTGACCTTTCTGTACCGTTACACCCCTACAAACTATACAAAAACATAATTATGTGCGGAGAGGGGATGCCTGGTTGTTGGGTTGAAACTAATCAACCATCCACAAATATCCCACCATTCGTAGTACTGTGTACAACAAGGACCACTGATTAGGGGCTGGTCTGATTAATACAGATTGTACATAGGAACGCATGAGCTTTACTGTCTGTCAGGGGTACTAATGAAGTAGGCAATACGTGTGCACAGTGTTTAAAAACTCAACATGCCACCATGTTGTCACTGATGGAATGATCCACTATGTAAGTAATATATCCCTTTTCATTGATGTACAGAGTAGACAGTGGCTAATAAATAGTGCAACAGATGGACACGCTCTCTTTAGAACCGACCACATGTACCTCCATAGTCGATGTACCTAATAGACCGTGCAGGGCTCCTTCAGAACCTGAGATGGAAATTACTGACCAAGGAGCGAATCCTTGCTCTCAGGGGCTGAACATTATGAAAATACACTAGACTCCATCTAAATCCTTACCAAAATGACTGAGCAAGATTGTTATGAGACATAAGTAATGCCATTAGCCTACAAAAAAATGTGTTTTTAAAATCAGACAAAAGGGTGAACCATTCTTTTAATGTCACAAACAAGCTTTTAGAGATAATACCTTTAGTTTAGCGCAATATTTGCACCATATGCTTATATTTTTTGCTGAAGAAAATGCAAATCAGAAGCAAGAAAGGACAGAAAGCCACATCACAGAGTAAGTGTGACATCCAGACAGTTAAAAGGGAGATTACCAGCATACTCCTGAGGTAACATGGGCCTGTTGACCACACCCTGAAACACGGCTATCCACTCCTTCTGGTCTTCCTCTGTCTCGCAGGCAAACAAAAACTTCCTGTCTGGTGTCACTATGGTGATGCCAAAGAGCCAGTGGTAGCCCTGGGTGGAGGGGGGCAGGCCTGGTAGTACAGTGTATCCACTCTCCTTACTGCCAATGAACACTTCTCCTCGTGCATATGCGTCCTAAGCAAAAGGTAGAATCATCACTAATGTCAGATAATGCATGAAGCTGACATAATATTTACTGTAAATTAGATTTAACTGCTGCACTTAAAAAAAGGAACAAAAACAAGATATTATAGTCTCATTAAGTATTAATCCACCTGCCTCTTTTTGCATGTCACATTAAGTGGTTTCAGATCATCATACAAAGTGTAATACAAGACAAAATAACAAGAGAAAATGCAAAACAGTTCTTAAATTATGTATTTTATTGAAAGAAATCTATGTTTTGAAACACACTATCATTCTTGCCCCTTACAATTGGAAACCAGACTTTCACATCTCCGTGGTGGAATTCTAGCCCACTCTTCTTTGTAGAACTGCTTTAATGCAGTTATCCTGAAGGACTTTCAAACATTTACTATGCATTGATGGATAGATAAACTCAGTCTGGTTTAGGTAAGACCTTTAATTAGGCCATTACAAAACATTAATTGTGTTTCTTTTGAGCTTCAGACTACAGACTGATGCCTGGACCTTCTCCCTCAGGATTTTCTCAAAGAGAACAGAATCTATAGTTATTTAAATTCTGGAAAAGTCAGCTAGGTCTTGAAGCATGTCACACAGTCACACTACCACCACCATATTTGACTGATGATCTTATTGTAGAATTCTGAGTTAGCTTTAGGCATAATATAACAGAATCCATGTCCTCCAAAAAAGTGCCACGTTTGACCCATCTGTCAACAGAATATTATTCCAAAAGGCTTAGAGGTTATAAATCTATTAAATTTGGTTAACTAGCAAATGCTTTTTTTCCACAGCACAGCGTGATTAAGTCAAGCACACTGCAAGGCCAAAGAAAAGAAGGAAGGTTTTCAGGTTGGATTTAAAAGTGTCAATAGTGGAGGATGACCTGGCTAGAGGCTGCAGTGGCAAAATCACAATAATGAGCCATTTACTGAAGAGCACAAGTGATCTAGAAATGTAACAAGGACTGGGGAGATTGGAAAAACTGATTGGTCCCAAGTCAAGCACTGTTTCAAATGCAAATAACAAAAATCTTGAAATATGTTTCTTTTTTTAACCAATGAAATTAGTGCAGCAGTAACAAATGAGCTAATACATAACTGAACTAACTGGAAATGACAGTGATCAAGGCAGGATGTGATAGAGGCATTTAGAAGTAATTAAAACTTTTGATCATTAAATTAAAAAACAAACTGAATTTACTAAGCTGGAAGCAGATAGTAAAGATAGTTTCACTTTTTAGAGACGAACTGAAGATAACCAGATATAATTTCAGAGTGTTTAGATTTAAAGTAAAAGGGCCAGAGTCTTATGAAAGAAAGAAAGAAAGAAAGAAAGAAAGAAAGAAAGAAATTTTTTTTTTCAAAATTTCAAAACCAGCAGAGCTCACTGTGACCTGAGGTATGCCCTGAAGCTTCGTTACAACTGTTTAAGAACTGATGGGCCTAGGTCAGGCTTTTTGATAAGCTGCAGTACCACTGCATGTTTAAAACAAGACAGTGCCATTAACAAAACTGCAAGGAACCTTGGGGTGAAATATTACCGTGTGCAATGTGCAATTTGTCTGGTGCATTTTTACTGTTTTTGTCAATGCCTAGTGCAACCAAACAGAGGACATTGTGTACTTGTGTATATATATATAACGTGTGTGTGTGTGTATATATATATATATATATTAGGGCATTAACGTCGATCGATGATGTCATCACACACGCAGGAGGAACACGGGTGTGCAACTCTGAGCAACTTTTATTAACAGTTCTCTAACATTAACATTCAACCCAACAAATAAACAAAACAAAGGCGTCTAATAAAGGTTTATCATATCTTATCTTATCTGATCTCTTAACTATATATCCAGTATTCAGAGAAATGTAGCCACTCTGCCTGTCATTTGAACAAGAGAGGCACTGTTTAAAGGAGCAATAAAGTTGCCTCAGGAGTCATAAGCATGAGGTGAGATATGACCCTATGTAAACTTTCTTGACTTTGATTTTATTATAATCAGACAAAGTTAATCTTGGTATTTTTAATCAATAATGAATTAATCAGTACATAAACTGACAAAACCTTTGACTTTGACTGACACTATGATTTTCATACTCCTTATGCAAGCATACCAGACAGCCTAATTTCACGTAGCTGCCAGGTCTACCCAGTTTATAGATAAAAGAGTTATATGGCTGTAGTTTAAGACAGAGCAAATCTAACAGCACCATCTACAGGACATTTCTGAGTAGCACCACAATGAGTAAGCCCCCTACTTTTTTACCAGCCATTTTGAGCTCCATAATGGCATATTCCATAACTTGACAATTCATATATGCATAAGTGCAGCTGCGCCATGAAAATGACTTCGGTTAACACTAATCATGCACAAAGAAAAAGGACAGCGAAACTCGTGACATCTTTGCCGTTACTGAGTTCACTGAAATGGTTTGTGTTTGACTAGATTGTATACAAAAACAATCTCCATCCATCCAACAATCCAACAATTTTCTGTAACCCCTTGTTCCTTATTAGGGTCACAAGTGCCTAAATGGACCGTGGGTGTGTGTGTGTGTGTGTGTGTGTGTGTGTGTGTGTGTGACTTGTGTGTGTATGTACCATGGGCCCCCCAAAAATTTACTCCAATGCAGGTGATAGCCTTGTCTGAAAATGAGACCAATAACCTCAACAATGGCAGCTGTTAGAGACCAGTTAGTTTTGAACACTATTGTTCAAAGGAAAGCTTTCAGAGAACATATTTTTAATATACTCAGATAACACAATTTTTGTACGCTACTGTTCTCTACTAAGTGCAATAACATACTCCTAACTAAGATCTGTGTCATTATATTCTGTATATGCCATAGTGAATTTCATACAGACTTTTTTTTCTACAGATTTTTATTTTGATTGTATTTTGATTTTTTTATATTGTTATTGTCTCTGTGTGTCTTTGCAGCATAAGCAATTTCCTCCAGGATCAGTAAAGTCTTCTGATGCTGACTTTCAAACTGCATTATCCCTAAAGTGAAGAGTAAGGTAAGAGCACCATTCAGACTAAGATCACCAACAGGCTAGAATTTACAAGGTGGAACAAGGTGGCTTTTATTCATTATGACCAATTTTATGGCCAATGAGAGCATTTTGGTTTAAAGCAGTTTTGAAAAGAGGCATGGTCACACTTTTCAGCCTTGTCTCTTCACAGGGTATCATTATAAAGGGTCTCACCAAAGGGTCCTTAAAGTACATGAGTCTCCTGTCGTCCAGGGTGAACCAACGCTTCTTAAAACCTTCTGTATGCTGGAAGAAATACAAGACAGGGACAATTAGACCCTTCTACCTACCTAAGATAAGATAAAAGATAAAATAAACCTTTATTAGTACCACATGTGGTTTTGAAGTAATGATGATAGTGATCACCCTTTTTAATAATATCTGTGATCTGATTTCTGCTTTTTTTCTTAATCTAACTGAATAGTTACTTTTTAACCCTGATTATGTAACACCATTGCATGTATTCTGTTGCTACCCTTGTTTAAAAGACTCTGGCTTAAGTTCCTCAAATAACAGAAGAAAAAAAAAATTAAACCTTTGGGCCTGTCTTCTCCATGTAGCCCTCTTTAATGTAGTTCCTTGTCAGTTTGGGCACCAGCTGGATTAGAGCAAGAGAACAAACACAGTTTAGGTAACTTTCAGACTGCAGTTTAAACAGACCGGACGTGTGCTGAAGAAATTTTCACCACAAAACCTCAGGTTCCCTTTAAGAGAATGGGTGGGTGCAGATGGTGCAAGTGTAATAATATTGATATCAGTGTCGTGAACGCTGTGTGTGTACTGTGGTTTCCTTACATCAGCATCAGGGGCTCCAGGGAAGGCGACTTGTAAGTAATGGAATCTAGCAGCTCGTATGGCATTGAACCAGTCCACCATTTCCTACAACACAGAAACATCTCATAAGAAGCACAGCGGCAGGATTGCTTCGTAGGCCAAATAATCTAAGCCAAGTCAAGAACATCCGACGGAGGAAAGCTAGAGAACATCACTACCTGTGGCAATATGACTAGAGGTGTAAATTCAATTTGATTCGATTACTATTATCATGTCAACGATTCGATTCGATATCTCGATGCATCCCATCAATTTTATAAATTACTTCACATTTGTATGTTTTCAAATACAAGCAGTGAGATGTAAGCTCCCGTTTTTATTAAAAAAAACCATTACACAAAATTTTGAACAGAAATAAAGAATATAGACATAGCTCATCAAAACATAAACATAAATTTTCCCGATAGCATTCAATTGTAACCACAATAAGTATTATAGGCCTAGTCTACATCTTCAATGAATATGGTCAGTCTTCGAAAACAAAACATTCTGCAGTGCTACTTTTTAACTAGATTTTTAACATCAAGCAATCTAACCATGATATAATCGATTATGTCCTGCCACTGCATCGATGCATCATCGCGATGCATCGATTATGTGATTAATTTCAACACCCCTAAATATGACTCTATAACTCCTCCCCGTTCTGTAGGTGATCTTCTAAACCTTTGTCATTCTGTTCAGAATAGGATTATGCAATATATATATTTTTTTCTTTTTTTCCACCTGTGAATTGGCTGAATGTTACAATTGTTAATCTTATCCCCTCATCATCTGCTGCTATTTTATTGAATTTACTTTTTGCATGAATAAAATGTATTCTTAGTACACTAAATTACTTTCATAAGGCATTTTGCATTACTGACCCATCCGCCTGTACAGAACACTAAATCTTACACACATCAGTGTCAGTGTTACAGCATATCCTGTTACAATAATGTCTATAATTGTGTCACACTAGTGTTTATTGTCTATTTTCTACAACATATTTTGTTCTTCTGTTGCACTGAGCATGCTATTGACAAAAGAATTTCCCTCTGGAAAGTTCGGTCTTGTCTTATGTTAGATAATCCTAATTTTCAGCTTAAGTTATCCTGGTTAAGGAAAAATCCTCATTTGTGGGATACCTCCAACCTCTTCCTCCCAACTACAAGGAGCTTCTTTCCATCTCCAGCAGAGGGAGTCAAATGCTACTAGATTTCCAGTGTTCCTCCAACGTTTTTGTAGAAAAAGCACATTACAATTTGTGCTTAACAGTTTGATCAGCACCAAAACAGACTGTGATTTACTCAATTCAGACTTCAGTACATCTACATTTAAGTTTTCTTTTTTAATTAAGAAATGAATCGACCTAGAGAACACTGCTGTTTAAAGTCATCTGAATATGTTAACCCTATTGGTATGACAGTGATGGAAGTTGCTATGAGAACGAAGAATTTAAGCACAGACAGAGCCCTACATTTAAAGGGCTAAGTGAATGTTTTAAGGGGTTAGTCAACAAGCTTCAAATTTCCCCATTAATCTACGGAAGATTTATAACAATAGCCCAATATGTGTGTACTATGTTGCAGTTCCCTGTGAAATCACAGGACAGATCTATATCTATATCTGTATCTACAACAGGGAAGGGAAACACCAGTAACCTCCCAATACGATATTACTCTACCTATTCTGTAGGTATTGCAATTCTACGGCTCCGGAAAAAACAGCCACTCCATGCCAGTGTTCTTGTTTAGGAATTTAACAGACCTCATTCTGCTTTATGAAGTACTGATTACACCAGGCAACAAAAATTCATTTCATTACATTTTGTAGTGTTTCTTATACAATCTTGGCACGCTGGTTTCTGTGGTAACGTTTATTTTCACGTAGCTTCAAGGGTTTAGTAAGAAACGTCATTTTTAGAAAAAACTAAACTTGGCAGCTCGACTGACATGGTTTTTTTTAATACTTATAACTTTGAGCTTTGAGGGTTATTTGCATCGTTACTTTATTTGTGCATGCAAAATAAACGTTGTTGCTCTCAGTGGTGTTAATATTTTGCAAATTCCATGCATGCTGGTTAAAGCGGATTGCTCGTATATGCTTAATATACATTAAAAACATCTCTAGAACCTGAATCAGCGTGCAAAACTTGACTAAGAAACATCAAAACCTGCAAAGAAACAGACCTTTCATAAACAGTTGTTACCCAGTGTTAGTGATCACCTGAATCAGATCTTATTTAATGAGGAAAAGTATAAAAACACTGCTGTAATCAACACTCTCCTCTCGCAATGAGATGGTAAAACACTGCTAGAAGTTCGTAAAAGGTAATTATTACTATTTAGTTTAAGAGAGAACAAGAGATTTGTTTTCTTGGTATTTAAGTTCTGTAAACGCTGCATCATTTCTCTTATTTTGATGTTTCGTCATTTCCTGTAAAATAATGCCTTAAAGAAAAATATGTTTATTTGGAAATTAGGAGAAGCAGTTCTTAAACACTAAGGCAACGCTGTTCAGTAAAATACTTGCACTTATAAAAGATAAAACCTGAGAAACTGAACTTTTTTACAGTGGTCTCTTATTCTTTTTCCAGAGCTGTATAAGTATCCTGATTTCTCTATTATCTTTCAACACTGTATTTAAAATTGCATATAAAATGAGCAATTGATGTGGTAATATGCTTCTCTGTATCTGAACTGATAGGAATCAAAGTTGTGTCCAGCATTCATTGTTGACTGTCTATGTCAAATGATGTCTAGTGACATATGCCTGCCATCGTATCACCACAATAATAAACGTTTCCTTCATACAAAAGTTCCTTCATACATTGGATTTAAACTTTGGAGAGGCAGCATGAATCTCTCCGTCGTTGGTCATTCCTATTATTGATATACACTGAAAAAATAAGAGACCACTTTCCCTTTTTTCTACTCACTGTTTGTACAGTTTGCGGCAGTGTGTGTGTGTGTGTGTAAAATGTACAGGTTGCTATTCTTTTCTGAACTGCTGCAGTGTGAGTGTGTGAAAAATAAGAAACGCCTCCATATGTGTTGTGAGTGCAGCGATTTCCGAGTCAGTGTGGCAATACAAGAATCGTGATACATAACTTAATATTTCCCCCCCATTTCTAATCTACTGCTGTTTTGTCATTGCTTGGGAGCCAATCAAAGATTATGCATACAGCAATGGTAACTGTGCCTCACCTTCCCATCCTCTTGGTACACAAAAATGTTCCTTGTACTGTTGTCCTTCAGGTAGGTTATCTGGAGTCCGTGAGGTTTCCCGATCTTCATCGGCTGGAAGGTGGCATTGAGGGTTTGGATCTTCATCAGGGCCTTGGGCTCCCGGGCCTGCCACAGAACAGACGTAGCACAGCCACACACAAGCATATAAACTTTCAGGCAGGGGCTTTCAGTTGCAATAACTGATTGATTCTGATTGATTTAACTTTGAGGGCTTTTTAAAATGCCTTATTTTACATTTCCGTGCAGGACGTTAAGTGGAAGATTGGCACATGATAGGCAATCAGCTTTTGTCAAGTGCGTGCTGTAATTTTATTAAGTAGCATGAGTGAAGCACACTAATGCTGTATTTGAACGCTGCTTCTACACCAGATTCAAGACTCTTTATTTGTCACATGCAAAGTTATACAAGTACAACAGGCAGTGAGATGTATTCTGAACTTATTTTATAAAAATAAGTACAATTTTGAATTAGACACTATTCTGAAAATTTCTAAAACACAAAAATGACAGAATCAAAGTGACAATTATGACTAATAGGCAGTTGGTTCTTATTTTTGATGCATGTTATTTAATTCATGTTATTTAAAAATGTTCATTAAGGCTTTCTGGAGTGTAGTGAAGTAAAGTGAAATGAACATAATGTGCATTTGGGCTTTGACATATAAAAAGTACTGGTACCAGCATGTTTGTTTTTATTTAGACCTCACAATGTGAGTTTTATGTCACAAAAAATTGGCATAATCTGTAAAGAAATCTGTAAAGGAAATGGTCTTAAAACTTCATGATTGGTGCATCCCTACTGATTATCATGCAATTCAAAACAGACTGCCTGCTTAGGCAAATACAAGCATAGCACGGCCAACTGAACAATGTATTATTATGTTCTGTTTTCAGGAAATACATGTATCAGGAATAAGCAGTGAGTGCAGCCTTCTCCAATATGCCCTCTGGCAGTGATGAACTAGGTTGTGAAAGATAGAAAAAAAAAGGCAAACGGAAGAGAGCCTTTTAATAGCATGTCTACTCTAGAAAGGAGAAGTGGCTAAGAGGAGCAGAATCAACGGTTCCACGATGATGAGATGCTCAACGTTCTCGACATTTCAAGTGGTATTTTTGACCTGTGGCAATGAGGGGGAAGTTCACAAACATGCAGCAAATCTCATCTGCGTCACACAGACACAGATAACCAGGGTGAAGAAAGAGAAAGAGATGGCATAAGAAACTCACATCATGCTTGTTGAAGTACTTCAGAGCGCCCTCCCGTTCAGACAGAATAAATTTTCGGCTCAGGAACTGACCGTTGTCTCGTCCTCGTTTCCATAGAAACCCTTCCCTGTAGCCTGTGCGGAAAGAAAGAACGCCAGGGGTCGCGGTTAGAAACACAAATAGAGCTCTAAAAGAAGGCAGGAAGACTCAGGAGAGGCCAAACACAGAGAGGGAGAAAACCAGTTTTTTTTTTCCAAGAAAGAGAGAATGTGACTGAAAGAAAGGGTAGAGTTTAAGAAGGGGGATTTCCAATGTAACTTCACATAGTGTGTGCTGCTATCACAGAAAATGTGTCGTTCCCCCATTCTTGAACCTTCACACACATTGCTTGGAGGCGTCTCTGTCTTCAACAACCATTAATTATTCACTTCATATAGGCAGAACAATCAATAGCTTCCTAGAGAGGGACAATCAATGCTGGGTCCACACACAGCGCTTCTCAGACCTGCCGTACTGGCTGAACTACTTTAGCCACAGGGAAGCAAAATATACAAGAATACATTTCCTCATTTCTAAAATAAATATTCAACTGTGTCAATATATATTCTCTACTGGTGCATATCCGGTGCATATCCGGACCATAATCAGAACTAGAAAGTGAGTGTCAGACTGGCAACTCTGGGTGCCTTAGGGGATGATTGCACGGCCTCAACTCTGGCTGTAGAGCTCCCACAGCAGGGCAACTGAGTGACGATTCAGCAGCAAAATCATAAAGCTTTTCCTTGTAGTAGAGCTTCCCTACGTGAGCACCACTCTTCTCCTCCTTTTCACGTGTCAAACAGGTTTGCTGGACTCGGTCCGCAGTGAAGCCTGTGAAAAGTCCTCTTTATATTTTTCTTTCAATTACTAGACAAGTGAAATGAACTACTCCTTTAGGGGCTCCAGCACCATATGATGGTGGGATAATGGGAGCCAGGACACCAGATTTTACATGGAACCTTAAGGGGTTAGCTAGCCATAGCCATGATAGGATAGTGATCCATATAGGGGTTAATGACATTGGTATGCGAAAGTCAGAGGTTACTCAGAATAACATTAACGAAGTGTGTAAATTAGCCTAAATGATGTCCAATGCCATAACATTGCTGCGGCCCCATCCCAATGCGGAATGACCCTGAAGCCGTCAGCAGGGTTTGCTGAGTTGCTGGATGTCCAAGTAGTGCTCTAAAAACAACACAGATTTTTATTGACAATTGGTCCACGTTTAAAGGCACATTTAAAAGCTTGGGACGGTATCCAGCCCTCGTGGGAGGGTGCTGCTCTCATCTCTTGCAGCATACCCATAGCCTGTAAGATGGGACTAGGCAGCACACAGACTGGCTAGACCAAACAGCTGCCTTGAGTCACCACATTTATTCCACTCTTTCAAGACTGTGTCCGTCTCCTGAACCAAATGAAAAAGAAGAAAAACCCAAAAAGTGTGTTCTAATAATTTAATTCTAAAGTGGGAAACATAAGACTGGTCACTCTTTTTAATTAAATAATCACTGATCAGAATTATGTCTCACAGATACCTGGGTTATACCTGATGAGTTTGTTACACTAAATTGCCATGGCTATGTACACAATCCTAGACTACGTTTGTAGTGGGGGGAGGCACAGGAACCACTCCCAGAAGGATCCTAAGTATTAATCAGAAAACAGGTTTTAACTTCACTTCTTTTTTAATTCTTGTACAAATAAGAGATACAAATAAGGCCATTTTTTCTTTAACTACAGTCGACAGGCCTCCCAGATCGGCCATCACTGGGGTCTCTTGCCCAAGTGTCCTTGACTGGTTCAGCTGCTTTGGACAAATGTCCAGTAGAGAATGTTGTTCCTGTTGCTGTGGACTGGATACTCAAACTACTCCTCCAACAAAAACTGCAACTACTACTGACTCTACCTGTACCTATTCTGTTAGCCAGAGTGGGGACTTTGTTCTTAACAAGGTATCTTCTACCACCTTTAGAGAGGTTTTCTTGGCCCCTGTCACCTTTGGTTTGCTCATTAGGGGCTCAGACCAGGATTCCGTAAAGCTGTTTTTGGACGACATTGGTTATAAATAACACCAACACTGGTTCTAAAAGTGTAAGTGCACTCATACATCTCACATTATTTATATCATAAAAACACCAGACAGATCTGCCAAAATCTAAATACTACCAATTGCTGATCTCATGAAATAACAATCACTGGATCTTTGTTGATTCTGATCACGCATCCAAAAAATGTACCCATGGACAACATATAAATATAATACCATAACAACAAGATGTTGCAGTTTTTTTCTCACAAGTGTAATGGAAGAGGGCGTTTGCATGCACATTTGGGACTTCATTTATAAACATAAAGCATGGAGTAAAATCATAAAACAAACGTTCTGGGTTCATATAGAGCCTGAAAAACACGAAAATGTGTGACTAGTCAAGGTAGCCAGCAATATTTGTGCTGAGATTTTTCCTATTAAGCCTGAACAAAAGTAAAGTGTCATAGTGTAACAGGTCAAAGTTTTTTATGCTGAGTTTTTTCGTCAATTCTCTGAGCTGTTTGTCTCCGTGCCCACACACAAACCTCCCATTTTCATCTTTGGATATTAGAAATAAGCTTCTGTGACCACTGGAATGCAATCACACTTGGCATTTTCTCACAAAAATGCAATCTAGTTTGTTTTTTTCTATTTAAAATACAATCACAATAGATATCAGGCCCAAATTGTGCAGCTGTATGTCAGTTTAGAGGTATTAATGATTAAACAGCACCAAGTGCAAATGGTTTCAGAAGATTTTAACTTTTAAGACTGTGTGTATACATTAGACATGCGCCGATCCGATATTCTGGATCGGTATCGGTCCGAACCTTGACCTAAATTACTGGATCGGAAATCGGGAAGGACTAAAAGACGTAATCCGATCTTATAAAAAATGTGGCATAATGTGATTTGCTACGTGCATAATGCGAGAAGATGCATCACGTGATAAAGAGTTTCTGTTGCGTGTGAGATTTGCCAACATGTCAGCAGTATGGAGTTTCTTCAGACTCAAAGAAGAAAAAGCCAAACTGTTTTAAGCTCAGCTTAGTGTCCCAATACTTTTGTCCACTGCGGAACTAGGCGGGGCAACCACCAATCTCCGTGAAACTTCACAGTCAAGTAGGGCTTGATGAGAGCTTTTCAAAAACCCCTC
>JBBPCY010055948.1:0-12742 GCA_037974405.1 Brachyalestes nurse
TATACTGGTGGTGCTGAATGCTGAGAGGTTGGAACTCCTTTATCTAGGCTCCTTGTATCTTTAGGCACTTTGCAGCCTGTCGCAAAAAACATTTGCTCCAATTTCTTTCAATTAATCTACTCAACATGTCAAAGATAATACGGTTTGATAGGAATTAAATAGTATTTTTGCAACAACCAGGGGATTTTAAGCAAAACATACAGAAATGAGGTGTGGCTCAAGACTTTTGCACAGTACTGTACAGCCCCAATGACAGGGCAACACCCAAATCATCAAGTATTATTACTTTCTTTTAAAATGTTTAAATGGCAACAAACTAGCATAATGTCAATTGATATCTGTAAATAACCTCAAACCAATCACCTGTTCTACTTTTATTACAGTGTGGCCTTATTTTGTAATCCAAACTCATCTAAAACTGCTATTCTTACGTTATAATAAAATTTCATAATACATGGAACAAAATTACCTGGGAGGAAAAAAAAAACTTCAAAACTTCAAAGTGAAGAAGATTTTGGAGATGCAAGGTTTGTCCTGAGAGTGACAATATGATTAATTACAGTAGATTTTTCACCCAGTGCAAGTGTTCGGTCTCTAAAAGAGTGGTTCTCAAACTTAACTTCTTGAGCCTTAAAACACCACACAACACTAGCTTGGGATCGCTCTAGATACTTGTTTATGTTTTGGTCTCTATGTAAATGGTCCAAATAATATGTGGACTGTAAATGTACTCTAAATTGTACAACTTGTAAACAGCAGTTTTGAACATTGACAGGAATGTTGCACTTTATGCTACAATTGTTTGTTGCTACAAGCTGCAAATTTCATTAAAAGTTTAATAAACTATCATCTTATCATCGTCTTTATTTTTAGTTGGCACATACCTTAAACACTTCAAGCTGTAAGCTAATGATAGTTATATAAGAGACACAGCATGCTGGTGCGATAAGCTGTACGTTTTACATCCAATGTAAGCATGAGCCGATTAGTCGACTAATCGTAAAAATAATCGGTGACTAGTCGACTATCAAAATAATCGCTTGTGGCAGCCCTAATATATTTTACAATACAGATGTCCATATTTATATTTCTATATTTCTAGATAGTATAGTGTACATTTTATACTGTACTGTTGGTATAGTATTTTATTCTACTGCTTTCTTAATTTTTGCTGCTCTTAACTTTGTACTGTCCACTTTCTCCTGTTACAAAGCAAATTTCCCATTTGTGGGACTAATAGGTTTATCTTATCTTAGCTAGAGACACTGAGGTGAAATGAGGGACAAGTGCGTGCACATAAACAAATTCATGACATTTTCAGCGAGAAAAAATAGCTTACAGGTGGGTGATATTGTAATTAGGATAAATTCTATTGTTAAACACGTTCCTGAGCACTTTCCAGATCAGTAACATTTAGATCAACTGCAGAGAGCCTGTAAACAACAACCAGTTGTATCACATTGTCAAATTAAAATTGTACAGAAAATTAAAGCTGACGGAATGTTAGGCCATTATGCCATTCATTTGTCATGTTTGATTTTTCATCCTGTTTTGCTTTTAGTGCTGGCTTTGTCTGTTCCCATCAGTTTGCAAACCTCAGAAAAACTAAGCATTGTGATACATACAGTACTGTGCAAAAGTCTTAGACACCAGTGAAAATATTTACATTCTTTAGATGAACAGTGAGCTTTTTCACATTATTATTAGTAAATATACTAAATAAAACTATAATTAAAAATAACATTATGCAGTAAATGGTCATTTCAGATCACTATTTTGTCCCCATCCATGTATATCATTGTATATCCCATCAGAAACCTGGTTTGACTCAACCAGTCCTTGACTAAATTAAATCCGGAGCTGCTGATGGAATTTACAGCACAGCCAAAAGACGGCTGGAGGAACCAAGAAGAAATCTAGACCCGAACCTGTGTTCTCCTCACCAGCTCACAAAGCATCAACTACTTTTTACAAAAAAAAACAAATCCTGATACTGCTTTCTTGTTTATTTACACTTATTGTAACGCTTCTAGCACAAAGACACTATCACATGCTTAGAACAAAGGCTTTACACAATTCACACAAGCACCAAAGACTTTTGCACAGTACTGCATATGAGAGAAAGTATCACATTACATTTTGCCATATTGTCCACCTCTAATGGTGTTTTAGACCAAATGCATCTCACTGATCTCCAGCTGTCTCTGGATCCTGCTTTTGCTCCGCTCCCTGAAGGACACCTGGGTTTCGTTGTATTGGGTCATCACATCCACAAACTTCCGAGACAAAACTGTGTACTACAGACAGAGAAGAAGACAGAAAAAAAGAGAAAGAGAGGAAAAAAAGAGAGCAACATCATCCCCAACAGGTTTCCATTAAAACAAAGGCTGAAGGAGACAAACCTACATACACCGATATAAAAACCCAGATAGTCTTAAAGTAAATTAGCTGGGACTCTTTTAGCTGGGCTGAACATGAGAAACACACAAGAAGAGATAAAGCAGAGACTTCACCTGTGTTCTCTGGATGCGCGCATCTACTGATGCACGACTCGCCTGATCCTCTGGAGGAAGATTCTGCTGCATTGCTGAGAAGAGAGAGCTTATTTAAAAAAGTTATAGATCAAACAACAACAACACTATAATAATATACTGTATAACATAATGAACTACTCCATCAAATATAATAAGCTTCATTATATTTATTTTGAGCTAAAAAAAAACCCAAAATTTTTATTAGAGCTGTCGAATTTCAATCAATTAATCACAATAAAACAATAACACGTAAAAAAAATTACGCTGATGAATTGCACCACGTGACTTTAACCCGCTCCAGTGTTCTGTCGAAACATGCTACCCATCGAGATGTGCTACCATGCCCTTCTGCGCATGTGTAGTTCCACAGTCTTGGGATTCAGTGCCACGCTTATAAATCTGTGCTGCCTAGCGTCGGAAAGCTGGTTTATCTGTGCTATCTTGCGTTGGACACTGGTTTAGCTATACTACCTTGGGAGCTGTATAAACTTCAAGGAAACATTTTTTGACTGCTGTCGATTTGTGCTGCTATGGTAGCATTTTTGACGAGTCAGCATAAATAAATCCTGCTTCACGGTAGCATTTCTCAGTATCAGAATCCTACAGAAGACTGTATAAACGGGCTCTATGCACCTCTAAAGATCTATCTAGGCTCTTCTCATTTAAATAAAATATATTTTTCTCGGATTATGCATGTTGTTTGCCTATTTCTCATCATTATCAGTGCTAAACTGACCGTATAAACTGTATAAGCTTACAAGGTAGCATTTTTTGACAGGGCAGCATGAATCGATAGACTGCTTATAAAATATTTTGTTTAAATACAATATATTTTTATTTGATTATGCATATTATTTGCCTACTTCTCATCATTATCAGGGTTATAAACTGACTGTATAAACGGTATGAACTGTATAAACTTAAAGGTAGCATTTTTCGACAGGGTAGCATAATTCATCAGAACACTCGTGCTTGTATGTACATTGTCTTAAACTCCACCTTAGAGATGGACTTAGTTCTATCATTGTTCTTGCTGAAGCATGTTTTTCCCTCAGTATATTAGGTCATATTTTTGATTGCTGTGACCATTACTGCACATGAACAGTGGAGAAACACTTATTTAATAAACGAGACGTTGGAAGTCTCTAATGATGATTATTCATTCACTCGTATGCCAAGTCATTTAAACATTTAAATAATTTTACAGCAAAAAAATGTGTGTGATTAATTTAGATTATCAGAGAGCTTGTAAATAATTAGATTATTATTTTTTTTAATTGCATGACACCCCTAATGTTTATACAACTATTTGGTAACTTCATTTAATCCCTTTTAATCAATCAAACAGGTTGTTTTTGTTACTCCTTATAACTGTAATTTTTTTTAATCAAATGTTTTTGTTACTCCTTATAACTGTAAACGAGCAGCAGAGTGTAAACTGCATAGATGGATACATACTTTTGTTTTGTGTGACATCACACAACAACAGTTCATTCAAAATAGGCCATTTTTACAGTGTAATTCCCATATATGCATGGACTGGAAAGTGAAGGGAATGTTCTGAAACTTTACCAGTCATCGCTTACTGCAACAGCAAAAAAGTTGAAAGTTAGTAAACTAGTTAAAACACTGACAGTCACAAAGGACTGTTCACGCGTCATGCGCTCATGTGTTTATCGTGTTAATTTAAAGGAGGAAAAACACAAACTGCAAAAATGGCGGATTTTCCAAAACTCCGTTTTAAAACCTGAAAAGCATGGAGAAGAAGAATCCAGCTGCTAAGCATGGTGTGGGGAGGAGAAAGTGCGAGAAGCAATTTCTCATAAAAAAAAAAAAAAAAAAAACCTCTGGAAAGCATGACAAAGCAGTGTGTTTATGAGGAGATTATATTGTGTTTCCTGTTTAGGCTTCATGACCCTTTCAAAAAGCATAATGTTTATGGGCATCCTCTAGTCATGACTCCTCGCTCACAAGTTCCTCAAAATGTTCGATTCGTGTTTTTATTCACGTTCTGTAAAAGTCCCACTTTCTGACAGATCCTCTGAGAAAAAACGCAGAGCGAAGACAGGTCAGAAAACACAACGTCAGTCTTAACAGCTCGGCTGATTCTACCCTCCTAATCAATTGGGCTGCAACAATATTTGATTTTGTTCTAGTCTTTGTGTGTCTGTGCAGTCGTAGCATAATCAGTTTCCTCCAGAATCGATAAAAGTGTTCTGATTATATAAAACCGGGCCAATGACGATGAATTGCTTTCTCTTTCACGGTTCAGTATCAATACCAATAACTGTTTATTTCACCTTGTTGTTAAAACATGCAAACTACGATTGATATATGACCTGCAGTTAAAACTATAGTTAAACTATAAACTCGAATTATATGACAGCTATTATAAATATTTCCATAATTTGCAAGGATAAGTGAATGTGGTTTTAGGAATCTTGTCCACTATTACTGTTGTAATAGTGGGCTTCCTTTCTAGACATAGAATAGTTCAATATGCATCCAATATGCTGTCTGTTTTAATGTATAAAACCCACCACTAGTGACTTTGAGGTGAAATTGTAACTATTGGCTTTAATTCCATTTTACCATTTATATAACAATATAATTGGTACTGAAAGTGTGCCTATTAGCAAGCAACTTAACCCCAAGTTGCTCTGGGAGGACTGTAACTCTAGCTGCTTAATGTAATGAGCTGTGTCTCGTTTACACTTTAATACACAAATAATTGGATCCACAGTCTCCATAATTAAGCCTTTAAATCCATAAATAGATGTTTCCACCCAGTGCCATGTCAAAGCTTTCTCCCTCACTTGCTTGCGTTTGACTGAGTTTTCACTCTGAGACTCACTTTTGAGTTTGGTCCGCACCACGTTGGCATTTTTCTTAATTTCAGAAGTCAGCTGCTCAAGCTCTTCTTTTGTTCCTGCAAGAAACAAAAAAAGGGTTAAAACATCCATCCATTCATCCAGCGTTCACCCTGCGATCAGGAAGTCGTGGGTTCGATTCCCAAGTCTGCCAAGCACCTCTGAGGTACCCTGAGCAAGGTACCATCCCCACACACTGCTCCCCGGTCGCTGTGTTCCTGACTGCCCGCTGCGTCACTTGGTGAGTGGGTTTAAATACAGAGAAAGAATTTCGTGCTGTTCACACTGTGTGCTGTGGGGTGCTCACATATGACAGAATGGCCACTTTCACTTACATAAACAAACAAACAAACAAAAATGTATACACAAGTAATTTACTAGCCATTTTTTCAGGCAACAGCATTGCAAGAACACAGAACTCATCCTCTATTTTCTGCAGAGGAATATTTCAAATGTCATTTAATCTAATAGACCGCACATCTACAAACCTGTTACCAAACATAACTCACTGTGTCCCTCAAGCCGTTAATCCTATATTAAAACCAGCAGATTCACTGTCTTAAGTCAGAGGTCACCAACCAGGCCGCAGACTGGTATCAGTCCGTGAGTCATTTGGTACAGGGCCACACAGAAATACAGAATAAAAAAATATTTTATTGATTATCAGAGTCTGAAAGATCTTTTATCTTGAAAAAAAAAACATGCTTGTCTCAGTCACTTAGACAAAAATTTAGTCCACAAGCTAGCAAAAATGTGTAAAAAAAACAATTCTATTCTGGTCCGTGAAAATAATGTTTTACATGAAATTGGTCCGTGCCGCAAAAAAGCTTGGGGACCACTGTCTTAAGTAACCAAACATTTATCTGCAAGGTAAACTCAAATTTAGGACAGTCACTATGGATTATACTACCACCATCTAATGGTTATATGATGGTGATGGTGAGGTTTTAAAATGCCAAAATATTTATCTGGGAACAGAAAAACTAGGAGGCCTTTAAAAACATATTAAATTAACAAACACTATGTGCCACTTAGAAAAGGACATTTATAGGAATAAATATTACACCATCAGCCTGTATTTCTTGCGGTGAGAGAAACCAGCATGAGAATTTAAAAAATATGCATCATCATCATCATACACATTTCTAACAAATTCCTGATTAATTATTATTGGCATTATTATTATTAATATTACTTATGGATGATTAATAAACATGGATTAACTGTCGTCGAAGGCTCAGAATGGCCGTGTGACTCACTGTGTCCTGACCCATCAGCAGTAAACAAATATTTGTTTGGACACCTGTTCACTCTCACTGGCCAGCTGTTTTCCATGGCTACTGACTGCCTAATAATCTTTATCATAGCACAATTGCCATAAGGAAAAGGTCATCTTACCATACAACAGAGAATCAGAGTGATTTAGTCTGTGTAAAAAGTGGCTGAGGGGTTTTAAAAACAACTGAAGTCAAGTGAGACCAAGTGAGACCACCATGAAACAAACAGCCGTGTACAGAATCCTGCACCAGCACTCAAAATACAGCACTAATGTGTTTTATAGGCCAAGCCTGAGGCCATAGTATGTAAATGACAGGCTGGGAGAATGTGTGTGTGTGTGTGTGTGTGTGAGAGAGTGTGTGTGTGTGTGTGTGTGTGTGTGTGTGTCTCAGGCATTGTGTTTCTGCCTCTCAGGAAAGGCTTTCTTTCTTTGAGCCTGTGTCCCAAAGCAACCTAAAGAGGGACTTTTTCATCCTAATATCCTAGTACATCTGGCGGCACAGTTTATGGTCCTGTAGCTCCAGTCAATCTGTAATTAAAGGAAAACCCACAAACTTTCCTTGAAATGTGGGGCAATTTTGACCATTTTCAGAGATAATCGCCTATAAATGTGT
This sequence comes from Brachyalestes nurse, assembly GCA_037974405.1. NCBI lineage: Eukaryota > Metazoa > Chordata > Actinopteri > Characiformes > Alestidae > Brachyalestes > Brachyalestes nurse. Next base: position 7,297 of record JBBPCY010055948.1, read on the forward strand.
GTATCTAAAAACAAACGGAAACGGTCAAGAATCAAAGTAGACACCCAATTTTATTAATCATTGTCTCTTAAATGTATCTTTTGACTTATTTATAGAGGGGCTGTTAGTTTTCTGTTCTGATTTTGGTTTAAAACAGTACTGACATCTGTAAAAAATGAGATATGAATCAATGGCAAACTTAATGACTTTATATAAGGACTCTGTCAGTAAAGTCCATAAACATCAGCAAAAGATTAACAGGAATTATTCCATACCTCTGGACTACATCACTCTGACACACAGGCTGCTGTTTCAGACATACGTCATCAGCATTAATGTTCTGTCCTAATAGCAGCAATGAGGATTTAATTCAATTCCTTTCATCCTCTTCCTACAAAGATTGATTGAGCTGCTAAGAGGCTGCTGTTTGCACTGTGAGTGAGCTGATATCAGTTGAGTGTGAGTGTGTGTGAGAGTGTGAGTGTGTGTGAGAGACTGAGCAATAGCATTGGAGGGAAAAGGAAATGGAAATGCACTGCACTGTATTGATTAGGGCTGTCATGATTACTCGATTAGTTTGCTATTTGTACGGGCGGTGGATATTGGGAATTCTTCTACCACTCTGTTATAGTGTACCGGAAAATCTATTCTCATTTTGCCAGTAGTCTTTCTATGTTTTTCATTATTAAGGCTTCTGATTTACCTAGTTATTTCAAATAAAGTATGTTTGCACCTCAAAAATGTGACCTATGTTTTTGTATTTACTTCATAACTGGTACTGTATGTAATAGTGGTTTGGTGAAAAAATAAATCTACACAATTTTCCACTTACCCCAAAAGCAGTCGATTAGCAAATATCTGTTTAGGCTATAAACGAGCTTCTTTAGCCTGGAATTGGAGCTAGGAGGCTAATGTTGCTAACAAACAATAGAGATCAGAGTGATTTCATAAAAACACCTCCCCAAAACCTCCCTCAACCAGCTCGAACCACGTCCAGCTCTTCATTAAGGTGGCGCTTGTGGATGTGGTTTATTCAGTATGACAGTTAGGTGAGTACTGACTAGCATTTATTAATAATGCTAGCATATTATAGGCCACATATCAGGTTTGATTGGCCATAAATAAAAAATAAATAAACAAATCATTCTCTTACAGCTCTTCATTGAGACTTGAGGGCACAGACTTGACTCTTCAGACTTGAGGGCACAGCACGACCTAACGTATGTTATAAAATTAAAAAAAAAAACTTCAGGCAGCACCCACACTGGTACTGACAAAGCAGTAATTTGGTTATATGCTGTGACCTAAACCACATCTATAAGTTTGTTCCCTGTTACTGTAGAGCTGGATGCATTCAAGCTGGATGAGGGAGGTGTTGCTCCAGTTCTGGACTAAAGAAGCAAAAACTGGACTCCATGTATATCTTGGTTGATCTAGGGTGAGTGGAAAATTATATTTTGACTGATAATTTATAATGTGTGAATGTAAAGCAAAACCTAATGTGAATGTGTTTGGCAGGGAAGGGAGAGGTTTCCTTCACTTTTCCTGGAGTGTCCAGTGGTAATGTGTGTGTGTCTGTATCTTCTGAGTGATGTGTGGTTTCCTGCTGTAACTCAAACAGAACGTGATTATATTTAGAACAGAGCACCAACTGTTTGTGTGTGTGTGTGTGTGTGTGTGTGTGTGTGTGTACAAAAACAATGACTTGAGCTACCGGACACTTGCTATAAATGGTGCTACAATGCAAATCCAGGACCATCCATAAAGTAGAATAACAAGCCTCATTCAAACATATGAACTAAATGTTCTCCATGTATTTAATCACTGCAGGTTATTCAACAGCCTTTCAACAGCTGACTAAACACAATATGTGTTCAAACAATGGACTAGAACCAAAAGGAAGTGACAGTTTTTACTTTGACTTGTATGGAATGCTCCACATAATCAGAACAGGCACTACATAATACACCCAGACACAAAGAGGCACACAGTGCTGTACAGACCGATCGTTATACATAAACAGCAGCAAACATTTTGCAAAGTTAGCAAAGATTATAATCCATTAATTTTTTTATTTAATTTTTGGGCCAAAATAACCTTCTCAGGATATTTATCAGTGTATCATCCTATGCATATTCCATGACTGAGTACATTTTTTGGTCGGTTTTGAGGTGGTGCTTTAGCAGCAGTTTGAAGATGAGGTCCACTTTAACTTGAAATCTGAGATATTATGGTGCACAGAAAATTTTGTAATAAAATCAAATCTACGATTTAAGCTTCTAATGAGGGTCAGACTGAAAAGTGCATTTTGCCCTTGATTTAAACGGGTAAGAATTCTGATAAATAACAGTATATTTTAGATTTAGGTTTTAATATTGACCATCCATCTATCCATTTTCAGAACGGCTTATCCTATACCAGGGTGGGAGGCTCACACTCACAGGCTCACACATCTAGGGCCAATTTAGTCTTTGGACTGCGGAAGGAAACCAGACTAGCTGGTTGAAACCCACCAAGTTCAAACGCTGGCCCAGAAAAGTCTGAAATTATCAGCAGATTGTCAGAGCTATTTGTGCTGATGCTGATAAAAAATATTGGTCAGTGTTACTGGCCACCCGACATATCGCTTGGGCTCCAAACGCCACATGTTTGGTGTGTATTGTGTGTTTGGTGAGTGATGGATTACTCACTTTCATCAGGGTTCGGTGCTGAGAGGATCATGCTATGTTTCTTCTTCACTTCACACACCTGGGAGGAGATTTTATCAATGACACTCCTGACTTCCTCCACCTGCAACACAGAATGAACACACAGGTTTGTATCTACAGCCACAGACGGCACATTTTCTTCAATTCCTCCATATACTGATCAACAGATCAGTGATTCATGGTAATATAGTCAATCAGCTCAAGTGTGGTGAAAACGTAACTGAAATTGGGGAAATTGTATGCAAAAGAGTTGCCTAAGTGCACATTTCAGCCCTGCTTTACATCTTTATACATAGTATACATACATTAAAGTACAAATTAAAAGACAAACGTTGTGTATCTGAACATTTTGGCCACCACCTTGGTGAAAAAGTCCTCCATGAATCCTCCTCTATCCACTGAAACAGTGACGCTGCCATCTTCCTCTTCACGGGTCCTTCCCTGAACACACAAAGTAAGTGATGCATCAGTCATTAGTCCATTACAGCATTAAATATGGAACACATTTGCTCTTGAAAACAGAAGCGACGGAACGCACTTTCAACGTGGCTCTAGGATGTACACCATCAAGATGCACCTCAATATTTAATTCATAACTGTGTCCAGATCACAGTTTCAGGGAGTTTGCACAAAGAATGATGATTAAAACACACCCCCAAACACACACACACACACACAAAGAGGTTCATTCCCTAAAATATAGCTTCCTATTTTATTTTTATGGATTTTAACTTGTGAACATATTCTACATCTGAAGGATCCAGTAAATTACATACATAATATCTACTTATCAGATGATGGTTAGCATCAGTAAAAAAAAAAAAAAAAAAAAAAGAAACTTATTAACCACTATTTCAATAACCACTATTTATTTTGTTTTAATTATTTTCTAAAACTTAATTTAGTGAATGTGTACTTTTCTAAATTATTTTCTAAAGTGCAACTTGAAACACAATCTTTTTTTTTTTTTACCTGCTTGCCAACAGGGATGCTGGTATTCCATGGGCACTTTTTCATAGATATAACACTAAATAGGGCTACACAGTATATCATCTGATAACTGTTATCTCGATATCAGTCTCTGCAGTACTGATACTGCAAAAGTATATCCTCCTGAGACGCGGCCTATTCATTTCTGTCCTTTATAGTGTGGGATGGGGCCGAGAAGTACCGAGGTTCGGTCGTGTTTCCCAGGTCTTCACCCTGGTCACAAGTCTTTGTTTGTGTTACTCCGAGTCTCTCGAGTCCCCATCTCTGCTACCGTTATTAGCAGTGTACAGGCTAATCCAGTGTCTTTCTCAAAATAAACAGAAATAGCACAGAAGCGCCATATGAACTATATACTTACAGTCGGTAATGACACATACACATACAGTAAAGAGCTAAAACAACACTGTCAGAGGATCTAAAGTTAAAAGGATAAAAACCTTAAACATTTTTAAAGATTTTTTAATACTTTTCAAGGATCCGCGGAAACCTTGAATCACTTTTTCTGACAGGGTGACCAATCCACAGCTCCAAGTGAGTCGATGAATCGAGGTCTTCATGTAATCCCACAAAAGAATCTTAAACTTGAACCATTAAAGACACTGACTGTCCAGGTGTTCTTAAATGGCTCACATTCTACATTTTCATTCTATTTAATTTTTTTCCTTGATTTTGAATTTGTGAGTGTGATCTGGTTTGTGAGCCACAAAAATACCGAATTAATTCTAAAATGACAATTTTCTGACCCATGTTTATCCATTAGAAGTAATACTTAAAGCTAGTTTAATTAGAGAAAAGTGATAGGAGTCCTTTAATATTTTCAATACACTGTCTCAATAACCAATCTTTCATACATAGAGTGCAGCCCTATTTCTAAATATCACAAAACCTGATATTTATGTTTTAAGTCAGTCTCATGGCATACTAGTAAAGACTATTCACACCCCACTTATTACTGTGAGAAGAGGACTGTATTAGTCTCACTAAACTGACAGAACAAGACAAGGTTTCCCTGCCCAGTCCCCGGGGACCGACATATGAGCCACATTTTTGCTCAGTTTGCTCTCAGGCCTCAACGCAACCGTTCCAGATGAAAATAACAAAATTGTGGTCATCAGGGACTGTACTGGGGAGAAGGACCTGTTGAGTAGTGTTAATGAGACTTTTCCCATCTTTATAAGCACAATTTGGACGTTCGTCCACGCGTCTGTGGTCTACGCATCAAACCTGCACACGCTTTACCCATAAACAGCTGGCAGGTACGCGGACCTGGTCTGCGTAATAAGTGCGCTGGTTAGTCCTACCCAAACACGTAGCCCCCAGGCTAGCCGTTAGCAATAAAAACGGTTTAAAAGTCTAATTAAAGTGTTTTCTGAGACCTAGCAAGTTATTAGACCGACTCACCGCGTTCAGATCAGCCAGACGATCCCTCATCACAGCGCGCTTTTGGAGAGTTCAACTCAGAAACCGGACTTAAAGGCTGCCAGGACGCTCCCACTGCTCTCCGTGAAAGTGAAGTCCATCTCCAGCATCATCAGGTAAACCAGTCCGACCAACAGGGAAAGAGGGGTCTACCACAGACACAGAACCAGTAACAACCTGTTAAGCCTTGTTTCTTCGCGGTAAACTGGGTTTGGAAGTGGGCTTGGTGTTAACTCTGCGATTTCCACCGTGTCAGGCAGAAAAGATGATTCCTCCCTACTGTCCTTTCCTACAGTGGAAGAACGAACACACACACACACACACACACACACACACACACACACACACAC
>JBBPCY010055959.1:0-12741 GCA_037974405.1 Brachyalestes nurse
ATTAAAGGCCAGTGTGGTCGAACGTTTTAACAGGACTATCAAATCTAGAATGTGGAGGTATTTGACGGCTGTTAATTTCAAGCGTTATATCGATGTATTACATGATTTGATCACTTCCTACAACAACAGTTATCTTCGGAGCATCAAGATGAAACCTGTAGATGTATGCAAAGAAAATGAGAATACGGTGTTTAAAACACTGTATGGAGCAAACAATGTAAAAGATAAAAATGTTGTTTTTAAATTTAAAACAGGTGACGCCGTTAGAGTGTCTAGAGTGAGAGGTGCGTTCACAAAGGGTTATGAACAAAACTTCACACATGAGTTTTTTACCATATCTGAATGTATCCCCCGAATACCGCCAGTCTACAAGTCTACAAGAAGGGTCGTTTTATGAACAAGAACTGCAGAAAATCACTGTTGGTAGGGATAAAACATTTAAAGTGGAAAGGATTTTAGACAGAAAGAAAGCGGGGAAAAGACATATGGTTCTAGTGAAATGGTTAGGATGGCCATCAAAATTTAACAGTTGGGTCCCCGAAAAAAATGTGGTTAACATTTAGAACTTTTAAAAACAGAGTCCCATAGGTTGTATGTTTCATTCAGCTGCAGCATAATGGCTGACGAGGAGTTTTACATAATCCTACCGTGCGATCCGTCTCAGAGTGTGTACCCAGACAACAAAATTTCTAATTACTTGCAAGGTCGCTAATATTGAAGGGTCCATGGGAGGTCGGTCTGATTTAGTGACAAGGACAGCGTGATTATAGTTACTGACACGGCTTCACATAGGGCGACAGAAATCAAGATACGTGGGGGATATTATCCAACTATTCACACCATTGTCAGCGAGATAAATAAACAGTTCGAACAATATGCAGAGAACCCCGATCATGATAGAGTGAGAGTTAAATATGACGAATTTAACAGCAAAATTTATGTGGGCGGTGCAAGGTTTGGATATGATGAAACAGTAAACAAAATTTATGTAGATGCTCTGGACAATATCACTCTAACTTTCTTTGGGAAACTCAGCACCATTTTAGGCTTTATTGACGGTGTCGCATTCGACCCCAGCGTAGTGCCTGAGACATATGGTAAAACGTATGCCCCTCACCCTGTCGATCTGTATGGCGGCGAGTATTCCCTATTTGTATATAGCGATATAATTGACTATCAATTTGTAGGCGACTATTTTGTACCACTGCTACGATGTGTACAAATAACAGGGAAAAACAAAGATGTGGTCACTGTTAAATACGACACAGCACATTACGTACGCGTGTCTAAGACTCACGTTAGCGACATAGCCATAGAGGTAAAGTCTGATCAGAACCACCACATACCATTTAAGTACGGAAAGGTTGTAGCAAAACTCAGACCTGCAAGACAAAAAATACCTTTTTAAAAGGATGAAACAGTTTAACCCATACGCTGACCCGCATCGTTACGTGGCATACTATCAAAACCAGGCCTATTGCCTGGGTATGTCGGAGGTCATACTATGTATGGGGCCGGCAATTGGTGGACTTTTCAGGGGGGCTTTTCCGAATGGCAATACCTTTATTGAAAAAAGGTTTCAGCATTGCAAAACCGCATCTAAAGTCGGCTGCTAAAAACATTGTTAGTGATGTAGTGAGTAACGTTATGTACGCACGTCACAACGATAACGGACAGGATGGGTCTGGGATGTTGGTGATGCAACGAAGATTGACGAAAAGGCCCCCTGGCGTGAGACGCACACGCTGTCTGAAAAAGAGGTACAAAAGTAATAAACGACCAGTGTCGAAAAGGAAATCGCGGAGTAAACACCGCAAAGGACCACGTGCAAAAAGGAATCCTAATACAATTTTCTAATCATGGTGTTAATTCACGGTATGTCCGAAGAGTGTGTCAAATCAGAGTTGGACCTGTTTACAGTCCCGATAACGCAAACGGCTATAGATAAAAACACATATGTGGAGGTGCCACCTATTTCCACACTCTCTGATACAGCGCCTTTGGAGTTTTTCATTGCAGGCAACGGCGATGATTATATAGATTTAAATAACACGCTTTTGTTTACACGACTAAAAATCACAAGGCCTGATGGGGGTAACATACCTGCAGGGGCACCAGTCGGTGCTACCCGGGGGCTACGATTTTTTCCCAAGTTGATGTATCACTGGGGGATCGTCTGATCGCGCAAAGCTCAAACACCTATCCTTATCGCAGCATCATAGAGTGTCTGATTAACTATGACCGTGAAACCCTCGAATCTGTGTTTTCAGCAGGACTTTTTTATAAGGACACAGCAGGTCACATGGATGCTACCGACCCTGCTGGTAATAATCACGGGCTTCAAAAACGTGCCGCGAATTATTGGCACCGATCCTCAGTGATATATTCTTTCAAGAAAAGTTAATGTTGACTGGGGTCAACGTTAAAATCAGATTTACACGTACAAAGGATGAATTTTGTTTAATACGAAACGATGCCGTACAGTATAAAATCCATATTGTGGCTGCCTCATTATTTGTTAAAAAAGTAGCCGTATCACCTGATGTGAGACTAGCACATGCTCAAACATTAATGACCACCACGGCTAAATATCCTATTGACAGGGTATATCTAAAAAAATTCTCAATACCTGCAGGGACCCGCGTCTCCAATCAAGAAAATTTGTTTTTAGGGACGCTCCCCAAATCCATTGTAATAGGTATGGTGGATAATGATGCTTTTACAGGCACATATGATAAGAACCTATTTGCATTTAAGCATTACGACTTGGAATTCTTGGCTGTGTATGTAGATGGCCAACAGTTCCCAGCCAAACTCTTACAACCTAGATACCTGGAGGGGTCTGCAGTGCGGGAGTTCTACCAGCTAGTTCTATCCACCGGAAGACATTTAAAGAATAGATCTCTGGCTATTAGCAGAGAGGAATTTTTGAACGGCTACATACTGTACGCATTCAACCTAACACCAGACGAAGAGTGTGGACAACATTTGTCATTAATTAAGTCGAGAAACATTAGGCTTGAGGCACGTTTCAGACAACCGCTCCCAAACACTATAAATTTGATAGCTTATGCTATATTTGATAGTATAATTGAGGTATCCAACCGTAGACAGGTTCTGCTGGATTACTACTGAGAATACCGCTGAACTAACTGGTGTTATGGATAAAATCACAGTAAACACACATTTTCTTGGTGTTCTAGCATGCGATCAATTACCCAAAAATTATGTGAAAGAAATACCCACCTGTGTAATAATTAATACACATAGCTCGGATCTGCCCGGGGAGCATTGGCTGGCAGTGTACATAAACGAGAATCGCATTGGGTGTTTTTTTGACAGTTTTGGTAACAAACCTGACAGCAATCTGTTCCCACAGGTCATTTACACATTTTTAAGAAAAAGTTGTACTAGTATCCAAAATTCAAGCAAGCAGCTGCAAATATGTTTTGTGTTCAGTGTGTACAAGGGTGTAACGCTTTTTGTAAAGAATGAATAATGTACTAAATATATTTAATAAACGAATAAACTCTGAACAGTATTGTTGCAAAAATGTATTTTACAAATAGGTATGTCACATACGAATACAATATCTCATGGTAGCAAATTACATACGTTTTATTTAAATGCTGAAAAAATAATTCATTAAAAAAATAAATAAATGAATAAAAAATAAAAATCAGGATAATGGAATATGAAAAAAAAAAGATATATGAAAAAAAACATTCGGAAATATAGACGTTTATTTACAAGTATAACAGTAACATACAAGACACTATAACGAATTGATAACGATGATTTTAATAAAAATCAAGCCACGCAGACCTATCCAATTTAGGTTTTGGAAAAAGGTCCAATTTTGAACTCTTGTAGGGCGTTCTATACCCATGATCCCCCGTCTTTTTAAAAGATTTTGTCTCTTCTTTAACGCCCTTGTTTGGAACTGTAGAAAGCGGTACATTTAGCATAGCCACGGCACTCAGAAACTCGTACCAACCATGGGGTCTCGCATACTCCTTCACGGTCTGTGGCGCTGTAATACTTTTTACCAAATCAAATATGTGTGTACCAGGTAAGGCAGCGCCGTTAAAAACAAATTCCCCCGTGTTACTCCATGAAGCTACATTTGGCGATTCAATCATCTTCTCCAATATGTATTGGGCGTTCTTTTTACTCCTTGAAGGTATATTATTTAAAACTTCTTTAACCATTTTATCACTATCGTTGTCACCTTGCGTCTCTACACCATGTGCATTTAGGGGTGTTTGTGGTATACTTAGTGTTAATGTATTGGTCTCGTGCTCACCCTGATTTACCAACGACAAATATCTCTGAAATAAAGACGTATACAGTTTAACTTTTTCATGCTGGTTCAAATCGGTTCTACTCAGAATATTTTTTATAGATGCGTCCAACTCGTTTTCAACAGTGTGTCTTAGGGGCACTGCTGTGTTTTCGCTCTTTAACCTATCCAACTCGCGTTGGGGGACTAAAAACATTTTCTGAGCATACTCCATGTTTTAACGTTGTCTCGACGCAATTAGACTTGTTATAAATGGTACGGCGAGGCTTAAGAGAGGCAGAAGAAACCCCCCCTTTTGATTAATCACAAGTCTCTTCTTACGTATAATCAGCGATTAGTTTTATAGCTGTTTTCTTTTTTTCCAATTTTTTATACTGGCGTGGTGATAGCGGTATAACACCGTGAAGCACGTTGAACGCTTTTTCACATAGCATCAGAATTAACTAATCCGGAGCCGATTGTAAAATGTGACGCCTCTGTACAGGTTTAACTTTAAGTAAATGTTGCAGAAGTGTCAGGTTTCTCTGAATCCTGTCTGACATGGTTGAGTTATATTTTCAATGCTTTTTTCTGAACATATACAACCAGGTACTTTGAAAGCAAATCCGTTCTGAGTCTAAACAAGTCGGGTGTTTTGGCTTTATAATCAAAAGGTAGCCGTAAGGTTTTTCCGTAGCATTTTTAAAACATTCCAGGAAATACTTTGTGTTCCCAGGATACATCTGTCTGGCTAAAACAGCAACCTGGTTGCTATCTCTTGGGTTTTTAAAAAGTATCAGATAATTTGTGTTTAAACTAATAGTCCGACTAGATTTACCCTGGGAAAATTTTGAACCATGTACACAGCGCTGAGGTTCCGATGATGCACGTATTGAGTAAACACTTTCTCAACCTGGATGTTGCCACTAGCATCTTTCATCAGATCATCAATAATTAATAAATTGTTTTTGCTTACAGGTAGAAGCTCATTATCATCCAATGCCCCAGGTATCCCTTCTATGAATTTTCAACAAATCATCATAAAGAGGTTGCCAACAATCGTAAATGTAAACAATATTTTCAATTTGACCATTAATTACACTGTCAGCATTTACAATCAGCATCTTTACAAAAAATGTTTTTCCAGAATTGGAAGGACCACTTATCACACAAGAGAATGGGTGCTGGAGTCTAAAATCAAAACCTGTTACATCTCTCAACCCCACATCAAAGTTGTGTATTAAAACAATGCTCAGTATCTGTACGGCAATGTTGAAAAATTTGGGAGTAGCACACGTTTGTTGTACACGACTCTGTGCTTGACGACTCTTTTTTAACGCAAGGTGTTTTTTATCGGTACGTGCGAGAATGTGATGCTGGCTGTTTTTGTTTACCACGTGATGATTGACAAGCTCCATCAGCGTGTCTAACCTGACAGCTTTTGAGTTTTCAGCATTCAGAGTTATACCTTTAGCTTTCATACACGTTTTACCCGCTGCTGTACGATAGCCATACGTCTTTGGACCACCCGAGCAAAATTCCATGATGTAGTCGTCATTACCTATTTCGTCAGTAAGGTCGCCTAGATAAGGTCCAAGGGCCGGTTTCCAGTCACCTGGTTTCGACACAAAGATTAAACTGTCAGTATCACTATACAACAGTCTGTCCTTTAACTTTTCCATCACATTATACAGTTCTAATCGGGCATGAGCTGTTGTAAATGCACCAAGAAATACATTTATGTCACCCGTCTGACCACCACACCCATCAGCAAAACGCCACTGTACCAGTGCAACATCCTCTGAGACAAATGAAAAGTGTGTGACATCATACTCGTTACCAAATATGTAGCGAGTAAACTGTTCAGGATCTTTCAACATCTCTGTGGTGGGGAGATTCTCACGCATGGAAAAACGACCCCATAGGGAGTTGAGGAGTAGTTTATTAATACTGCGCTTTGCCTGATTCATGGCGATACGATCCTGGTTCAATCTAACACCCTCCTTGTCAAAATACTGCTCTATGTACGCCTTCTTATCAGCCTCTGACACAACGTGCGCCGGGTAACCACTAGCTTCCTGTTTGTGTTGCAGGAATGTTTTCACATAACCTGTAAACAATGTATCTGACCTTTGGGGAAAATGCCTCACTTCATCCACACATGCCAGGCGGTACCCCTTTTCAACGGCCTTAAGCAGCTCGATACTTACCCAACAACCTAAAAGCGCTCGCTCTGCATCGTTGTGGTCTGATTCTCGTGTAGGGCACATGTTCTACAGAGCGGGAACATTAATTTCCCATTACAACGAAAAGGAAGTACAGGGTGGAGCAAGGCGCGTGGTGGGAACACCGTGGCTTTTACCAGACCAAAGTATTAATTAATTGGACCAAAGTTCTAGAAAATTACTTGGGGGTGACCTGTTGGGTAGCTTTTACGAGCCTGGCAGAATGGATATAAGCTGGTGAAATCTACATACCTAATTCTCTCACCATCTTTAGCTTTGTAGTACAAATTGTAGGCATTTGTTCTACCACCGAAGAGGCCGTCCCTTGGTCTCAAGCGTTCAGGATGCTTGTACCTGGACATGAAATCACAAACAACAGGATTGTCCCTCTTGGCCCGTTTCCACTCACACTCCCACATAACCTCGACTTTTAAGCCATAAGCTTTGGTCAGCGTTTCCACTTTGTCATCAAAGCGTTTTCTTAAAACGCTATAAGGTGTCTTTGACAAAGGGTGTGTATGGTTAGGGTTATAACGACATGTATGACCATGATGTATGCAGCCATTAAACTCCAAGTCAATTCTGTCACCATCTTTTTCATAATACTCATCAAGGTAATATTTACCAACCATAACCTCACCACCTGATAATGCATGCTGTACATCAACCTTTCTATCTGCTCTGACAAATTCCAACCATTCAATAGAGATGTTTGAAAATGCCTTGTGCTGATCAACATACGCATTGTTATGTGTGAGAGCTATTGTATCTCTCGGGAGAAAATGTGCCTTGTACACAGCCATACAGCATGATGCCAGAGCTGTCTGACTAAAGGGGTCCAATTCTGTACAGTCAATAAACTCTTTATGGTATTTTATACAAGCTTCACGAAGTAGAACGACATAATTGCTACCATATTTAAAAAGCTCCTTTTAAAAGTTGAAAGTACCGTTTGCTGCCACACTATACCACTCATCAAAAGCGACTCTGTCTTTGTCGTACATGTTGTCATAACCATAATAGGATTTGTCGGGGTAGGGGCCGCAGTAATTGTCGTTTTGACTTAGATTAAATTTGTGCGGAAAGTACCCCTTCTCAGAAGTTGTCAGATTTAGTGCCTGAGTTGTTTTGGCTAAACGCATAGGTATCTATGTACCTCTGTTTAAACGTCTCATCATACATGAAAATTAATCTACACCCCATTATAGTGATTTTAGGTGTAACACCTATTTTGGCGAAATGATCCAGCAATATGTAATTGTCAAATCCTGCAGCATTGTGCACCAGCCATGTATAACCGGTGTATCTGTCACATCTGAACTTTTTGAAAAGTCTGTCTACACAATCAGGACCTTCCACTGTAAACTCTTCACTGTCAAACGTTATGGCACAAACAAAGTTAGCACTGTGTTTACCATTTTCAAACCGCGTCTCAAAGTCATAGAATATGTACTTGCTGTCAATTTTTTTCGGCTTTTTAGGCTGAATGTAACACTCATGTTTACTGTCCGGTGTCAACACTTCACTACAGTGCACACACCACCCAACAGTACACCTGTGTGATTTTGGCTTGCTTACACTAATATGATAGTGTTTGTTGCACACTTTACAATATTTGGTGACGTCGCACTGTGGTGGGGCTGCATCATTACGTGTTGTAGTAACGGGTTGTTTGTGTTTTTCAAAACAATAGTCAGATTTGCAGGGTTCTTATAACATTCGCATCACACCTATATTTACATCACACCTATGTTTACAAGCGTGATTCCTGTGACTGGTATACCCAACGTAGCAAAACTGGCAAACATACGGGACGCCTAAGAAAGCTTTGAGGTTCACTATGCGGTAGTAATGTGCGTCGTGAATGTATAGGAATACAGTTCTAGTTTGTAGAGACCTGTCTGTCTGATATTCCAACAAATCACCAGCATCTGATCTGTAGAACACCACAATTTTAACATCTAACATACATTCAAATATTGAAACATCCTTAAAACCAATCCCTTGTTCCGGACTGAATCTGGCCCTGGTCTGTATGTTGGCGGCGTGTCTCTCTAACAACACTAAAGCTTCCTGCGGGTTGAGGTAATGCGCTAGACAGATTGCGAAACATAGCTTATTGGACGCATTAATGGGGCAGAATAAATGCAATTTATTCTTACGGATGACCTTATCATGAGCCGTGTCAACCAATTTTCTACAACCAAAACCGCTCCGACCCCTTGTTATAGAGATTACTAGTTCTAGAGTGTCATCGGTCATAATCCGCTGATTGCTCTGCAGGACTTTTTCAATTTCGCTAATAAAGCGATCTAAAGAATAGTTGTCCAATGCCGCTAATATGGCGTTTACATCAGAAGAGAGTGAGGACCCTCTTAAAGAGATGCAAAAAACACCATTATGACCGGCTAACACCCTAGAGAAATCAAGTATATAATTTAGGGCGCTGTACAATCTATTCAAGTACAATCGCATGTCAGTAGCCACCGCCACCTCTGAAATTAAGTGGTCTGTGTAACATAAGGCTGTTGAATTTGTAGCGTGCAACAATTCAATAATCACCCACAACACCTCCATCTCTTACCAATCGTTCTATATCCGCGTCATCCAAAACAATGTCGGATGGTGTGTCAGTTATACCCGTTTGTATTACACACGTATCGGAGGCTTGTGTACAGCTGTCTGAATGTGTTGGTGTGGTAATTAAATGCATAGCATTATCGGTGTTATCTGAAATATTAACACCTGATGAACTAGCCGGGGTTTGCGAGTCCTCATCTGAACGCAAATATGCAAGACATATTCTGATATTTTCGTTCACGGATTCTGCAACATTATCGCGGAAAGGTATATCATTAGACGTTATATCATCAGTATTAACGTCGGATAAACAATCTGAGCTTTGCAAGTCGTTATCTGCACGTAAATATTCAAGACATATTCTGATATTTTCATTCACGGCTGTGTTACCATTAAAGCTTGTATCATTAGACGTGTTGCCTTCAAACCGCGTGCGTTTGTTTGGACGCTGCATTGCCATACTGATACGAAAATGTACAAAAGGTTTTAATCAATAGGGTTGAGAGACATTCTTGTTTGATACATATTGTAAAAATAATGGTTAAGAAGGTAAAATTAATAAAAATGCGTTTTTGGTACGAAAAAAAATATATTTGAAAAAAGGTAAATTTAAAAAAAATTAATGGTTAAGAAAGTAAAATTAAAGAAAGACGTATTTTTGGTACGTAAAGGTAAATACAATTTCTGGTACGAAAAAAAAAAGAGAAAACAGTGTTTATGTTAACAGCGAATCGTTTTCTTTTCTTTCATATTTATTGCAAGACCCACCATACATTGAGTCAAATCAGACCAGTTAATTTCCTCAAACGTGGTCGTGAGATTGAGGATTCTGTCAGCAACTTTATGTTGATTTTCGTTATTTGTTTTAACCCACTCTTTTATTACTTGTTGTTCAACCTTTACCGCATCTATATCGCTTAACTTGCCCAAAATTCTGTCCAGCTTGGCCTTTATCGCATCTATATCGCTTCTTAACACGTCTCTAAATGTTCGCTCAACACTTAAATGTTCCTGTATAAGGATGTCCGTAGACAAAACACTATCAGAAATATTATTTAATTGAACAGCGTCACCTTGCACGTTAGCCGAAATCACCCGTTCTGGGGGTTGTGCACCGTCGTCAATCCGTTCAGCGGCCAGGGGACACGGTTCTGCGCCGGACATGTCACCCAAAGAAGAATGGATCAAAACTACATGATCCGCTGGAGCAATGTCCATGGACGGTGACTCAAAAGTGTTCTGATTCACCGAAGCAATACCCCATAGATCAGAAGATTTGTCGTTGAAAGAATGTGTGACCAAGGGGCTGTAGTGCGGGGAAGCGTATGGATCGCTGGCGTAACACGGTTGTTGCACTCCGCTAGTGCCGTATGGACCTTAAGCATCTAAACAACAATGACAACAACAAAAAGATATTATTATTTGTTATGACTGATTACTGATATGAACACCTACTGCAATACACATTTTTAAAACGGTATTTCCTTACCAATTTCATTAGACCCGGAGGCACCCTGGACTACGTCTGTAGGGGCGCATTGCGGCTGGTCGTCAAAAAGTGGGGACAAGGGTGTAAGTTGTCTGACATTTGCTAAAATTCAACAATATACACTCATGTTAGACACTTGTGTAAATACGTTAGCAAAAGAAATATGCTGGGTATACACACCTAGAATCGTTTGCAGCTCGGTTTCCAGGTCACGGTAATTTGTGTGTTTATTTTATCAGAGGCTGTGGGTATAACAAATAAATGAATATTAGCTTACACCGACAAACGTTTAACACAATGTTTAAAAAGTTTATTTACAAACCTGTTCTACTTGGTTTCGGCCGTGTTCCTAAGAACTTAGCACGCTTCGGTGCCTTGGTACCCGGCACGCTTTCAGTGTTTTTGCGTTTAGAATTAGTTTGACGCTTCGGTTGCAACGTGTTTGTAGAGATCTCACCTGTTGGTACATTTTATTATTTAACACCAACTAAAAGATTGGTATAAATCCTGACCAGGTAAAAAGTGAATGCTCACCCAAAATATCATGTCCTTCGACTTGGCAGATTGATTCAATTAAATCGCCTATAAAATAATTATACACCTGTTAAACAAACATACAATGAAAAAAGTATCATGATAATGTGATAAAACTGTATGCCATGGAGCGTGTTAAATACACAATATAACTTACTATATGTGTTGCAATCCTTTATGACCTATTCGTTGTCGTGGAGCAAGGAGACCGTGAATACGGTGTGGAATGTGAATGCTGTCCTAAGAAAAGCCTGTAGAATAAGCTTTGGTCCTGCTCGACTTAAAAGTTTTCTTGGTACAAGAGGGCGTTGTGGGAGGAGTCAGCATGGAAAACAACCAATGGGGAGTCCGATAACCCGATATTGTTAAACCTACCTGCACCCGCAGAAGGACGACCCTTTTTCTTTACTAAATAAAATTACACATGTTACAGTCGTAATTTATATCACTCTTTATATCACGTAATTTATATCACTTTTTATATCACTTGTTAAAATGTTTTAAAACACACAAAAAACCAAACAATCAAACAAGCAAACCCAACTTCGTTGGTAAACTTTTAAAATGTGTACTCTGTGGTAAGCAGTACAAACAGTTTTATCACCTTTTCTTTACGAAATAAAATTACACGTTAAACAGTTGTAATTTATATCGCTTTAAAAATGCTAAAATGCTTTAAAAGAAGAAACAAACAAAAAACAAAACAAACATACAAACAAGCAAAACCCCAACTTCGTTGGTAAACTTTTAAAATGTGTACTCTGTGGTAAGCAGTGAAATAAATAAATAAATAAATAAATAAAAAAGTATGTGTTACAGTCAAATTAAAATGCTTTATGATAGTTTTTCTTTAAAAGTGTTGGAAGTCTTATCTTTTAAAATAAATTCAATACTTGTCATTCTCATTTAGATTAGAGATGAAGGTTAGGTAGAATGCGTGTGCGCGTGTGTGTGCGTGTGTGTGTGTGTGTTGTATTGTCAGTAAATGTATGGCTTTTGCATATCAATACAGCAAACGGTCATGCATTGTGTTGGGCACATCAGCTAGCCGTTCAAGTTAGAGATAGATAAAGTCTTTAACATAAAAATGAGATTTTTTTTTAACAGGTAAGTGTTTTAGCATGGATTCTCTGTGTATAAACATCCATGCCTAAACATTAAACCATTAAATTGCTGTAGCGCTTCATTTTGTCAAATGCATATCCACATACAGTTCTTTTAGTGGTCCATTGACCCACGGCATAGCACAAATCTTTAAAATCTTTGACCGCTTTTGGTCTTTTCGGTGCCCAGAGTTTTTTAGGAAAAACACTGCATGGGCTGAAAAGTCTTCTCCTACTTCTTGTAACCATCCTCGTATTTTCCACTGTCATGGAACGTGAACCTTCCGTTGGTGTGCGCTCCAAGTGCTCCATCGTCTTAGACCTGTTATCGTCTTAAACGCTGTTCGATGTATATATACACGAACATCGTAGAATACACATCGCTGTATACAATAAATATTTGACAACAAAAGGACCATTGTAATGGTTAACTTACATGGATTTGCAAACAAATACGTATGGGTGGGAGTGGCCTATTTTTACTCTGAAGCCAATATCTTCAAAGGTCAACATCGTAACATAACCAAA